>PVJD01003565.1:0-128524 GCA_004026545.1 Mormoops blainvillei
GGTGGGGTGAGGGGGTAGTAGTGGGGGGAAAATGAACAAAATTATACTTGAACAACAATAAAAAAAATTTTTAAAAAGAACATTTTGGGCAAAATCCATTAGTTCTAGCAGATTCCTTGCCAGAATTCCTTGAATAGAAAAGGGAAAATAAATGAACCAGGGCCTCGTAGATCAAGGGTGGGCTCTGATAGGAAAAACATATAACTTCAATCAGGAGTTATGTGAAGATATATACTTATTATTTTCAAGATGTTCTACAAGTGGCAATTTAAATTAAAAAAACAATGCAGTTTGTAGAGGATTTTTCTGGCATGTCCACGACCAAAGTGCAGTGATATTCATGTGATGAATAATCAGTGAAAACATTAAAAAAGTTTTATATTTGTTTCTTGAATCTTCAGTAAAATTTGAACAGCTAGTTGTACAGCTTCTGCCTAACAGGCCAAACATATGTATAGGTATGTAAATCCATTCATTTGTCTGTGTACATGTGCTCTTATAAATTCCAAGGATAGAATTTTCATATAGTTTTTGATTCCTTAAAAAAAAAACTAAACTTTTAAAATATATTTTGAAATAGACACTTCAAAGATACAAAATGTTATAAAATGGAAAGCTTTTCTGTCCTTGAACCACTCAGTTCCCCTCCCTTGAGTCAACAAGTGAGGTCAATTTCTTCCAGAAACTTTTGAACTTATACTTATTAAACACAATGATAAGCATACTACACACACTATTTTGTGCTTTAATTTTTACACTTTACTGTATTCCTTGCAGTCCATCTCACACTTTTACATACAGAGTTGATTAATTTTTTCCTAATGTTTCATTATATTCCATTGCATGGATGTACCATAATTTCCTTTGCTGATCTCCTCTTTTTTAAAATTAAAAGAAATATGTATTTATTGATGAGAGAGAGACAGAGAGAGAGAGAGAGAGAGAGAGAGAGAGAGAAACATCAATCAGCTGCCTCCTGCATGCATCCCAAACAGGGACAAATCCGCAACCTAAGTATATGCCCTGACTGGGAATTGAACCAGCCACCCTTCAGTGTATGAGATGATGCTCCGACCAACTGACTCACACTGTCCAGGCTAATCCCCTCCTAACAGATATATGTGAAAACATTGTTTTCAATGTTGCTATTACAAATTACATGGTAAAAAAAGCTGTATATGACATTTCACATATGTCAGACAATTTGTGCTTTTCATTAATCTTATTTAATGTCTAGTATATGTTATGAAATGAACAGTGACATTCTTTTTAAAAAGCACTATGGCTACAGCATGGTGAACAGATTGTGGAAGGTGAGAGTATAAAAAGGAAATGAATTAGGAGGCTACTTCATTAGTCCAGGTGAGAGAATGATGGAGTGATACCAGAGGGGTCAAGCTGGACCCCTCTTTGTTTGAAGTAGGTTAATTGCCAACAAGGCCATTGGATATACAGAAGTAGAGCTAATAGGTGAAACCTGTGTGAAAAAGTCATAATTAGAAATCATTAGCAAATACAGGGTCTGGCACAAATAACATCCCTTTTTCATGACAAACTCTTTTATTATAAAATCACGAGCATGTAATTCTGTAACATAATGATATCATACTCAAGCACAATATATGACATTTTAGGTGAAATGTTCAAATTAACACTAAATTATTACACCCATATTATTACCTTACCAACCACAATCAAGCAGGCATTAACTTCTGCCAGACCCTGTAGATGAAAACTGACCCTGGGCACTGAAGGAGATCATTAATGAGGAGAACACGGGGTGAAATAGGAAGAGGGCCTAAGACTTGGCTCAGAGAAAGGACATTTGTAATGTGGGTTGTAGAAAATAAGTTAACTAAGGAGAATAGAAAGAAATGTTCAGAGAAGTAGGAATAAAATCAGGAGATTATACCATCATGAACTCCAAGGGAAGAGTGTTTCAAAAAACAGGAAATAACCAACCAACTTTAAAAAATTTTTTCCAGGCCTGGCAGTGTATCGAGTGCCGACCTGTGAACCAGGGGGTTGCTGATTCAATTCCCAGTCAGGGCACAGGCCTGGGTTGCGGGCCAGGTCCCCAGTAGCGGGCACATGAGAGGCAAACACACATTGATGTTTCTCTCCCACTCTTTCTCCCTCCCTTCCCCTCTCTCTAAAAATAAATAAATAAAATCTTTAAATTTTTTTTCCCAAAAACTAAGAGAAAGACCTGTCTTGTACTTATTCAAGAATTTCACAGCCTACTTCATTTTTTATTTCATATCACTTATATTTTGGTTTGTAACTCTAATTTAAACATGTGATTACTTAAATAATAATTCTGTCTCCCCACTAGAATGGAAGCTTCATGAAGGCAGCAACAATGAGCATTTTACTCACCAGCACCTAACATGGAGCTTGGCAAATCGTAGGTGTTAAAATATTAATGGGAGAAATGATAGATCAAAGTGAGGGTGGAAATAATGTCAGCAGATGTAATAATGGAAGTCACTGGTTACCTCACCAGAGGGATTCTGCTACAGAGTTTGGGACAACAGCCAGATGGAATGGGTGAAGTATAAAGTGAGAGATGAAAAAGTGGGAAGCAAGTATAGACAACTCTATTGAGAAGCTTTGCTGTGAATAAAGATATAGAGGTAGGGCAGTTGCTGGAAAGTAAAGTAGACCTGAAGGAGGCAGGACAGTATCTTCACCATAAAGTGTTTTTTTTAAAACTGTGATATATCAATTCCTATAGCTATTTATTCTGTCCTGGAAATTATCTTTTTCCCTTCAGAAGCTGGAAGAACCTGATTGCTTATGTTAGTACCAGAAATTCTGCCATTCTGAGCGTCTCATTTGTGCCTATTATAACAATTAAAATGGTACAAGACACTGAAGATTGTGAACTTGTATTCTTTCCCAGTGGAAACAATGCAATTAGATATTAGCGGTTCTGGGATAGTGTTTAAGTAGCTCTCTCTGGATGGGTATATCATATACCTTGGGGCTATGTCATTAATTTCATTTTCCTGTGACTTAACCATACAAAAGTACTAAATACTTTTCCATTTTCACTTGTAGTAGGTAGGTTGTACGTAAATATATTTGTGATTGTTTTATATTTTCTAATAATATTACGACATTAAAAAAGTTTACTTGAATTTTGAGTAAATTTGAGGGTAACTGATTGTACTTATGTGAATAATTTCCTTGGGTCTCTAGCTGAGGAGGAAAGGAGATTGTTTCAGTTATTTTCTCTTTGGGCTAGAATATCTTACTAATTAAAACTATTTTTTTGGTTACCTTCATTGGTAAGAGTTCAGTATGAATAGTTGCAAGAAATTATCTCTGGAACTATAATATCTGAACATAGGAAAGACTTATCAAGTGTGGAGTCCATGGCTTCACTAGTCACAAATTAAGCAGCCAGCAGCCAGCTGTAGCACTATCTGATCTGTTTGGAATGAATCAAATTCTGCGTTTGAGGATCATGAGAATTTTATTTTCCAATAATGTGAATCATCTTTAGCTCTCTTTTGAGTTTATTCACCTCTGCCACTTTTTCAAAGGATATATGCTTCAAATGTTTTCCTCTGCAATTAATCATGACTAGCAAACTCTAAGGTGACTAGAATAATGGCTATACACTCAGATTGGTTTCGACTCCACTTAAATTATTTTTTGAATTGCTTATGTGTCCTGTCAGCCATGACTGTTCCCCTTCAGATACCATTATTATTATATTTTCTGTTTTCAGGGGATGGAGATATTAAAGCTATAGATATTATTATAACAATAATTTTAGCAAACATGTTCAACCTTCATCTCCAGATTTGCCAACAATGAATCTAAATTTTATAATTGTATTTCTTTCCTCTACTTTTTTTGATATTGTGTGGTTCAAAGACTAGGAGATTATGCTACTTGCTACCGTATGTCCTTGAATGAGTTATTCCAATGAACTTCATTCTCTAAAAATTAGAGATAGTAAGTGACCCCATGGAATTTCTAAATGAAATAATGTGTACAAAATAATTAGACCTTGGCTCCTGAAAAGTATCAGGAATTTCATAAACATTTAACTCAAGATGGATTATTTCCTGGGAAATAACAAACATGTGCTTAACCATTTACTGATCCTAAAATAATATATTCTCAATGTAGAAAACCCCATAAATAAAAAAGCATAAGTTAGGACTACCTATAGAGGTACTAGACAGATATAATCATTATTAACATATGAGTGTGCTAAATGAAAAAATATATATAGTTTTTTTGGCACTTAAGTGCTAGGTTCTGGGGCTCAGGGATTTACCTATATATGTATTTATGGTCAGGTATATGTAATTGGTATTAAATATATGTCAATAATGACATATATATATTTGACATATCGACACACATGCCAATGAGAAAGATATATAATTGATACCTATGGCATTTACAATATAGACAGTGAAATAGGGTGATATAATTAGCTCTTTAAAATATCTACATTTTATGTGTATGTGCATCTCTAAACCTATAAATATGTCTGCATCTTTACCTACGTCTCTAGGGATAATATGGTTTAAACTGCCAGGCAAATCTGTTTGTGGGGAATGAAGGCTTTTCTGTACTGTCAGGAGTACTGATTTATTCAAGCAAACGTCAGAGGGTGCCACTCACAGCATCATGCAAGGCAACCGTCAGGCCAACATCTGAGAAACAGACATATGCTCCCCTCCTCTGTTCTTGACAACTTAGAAACATGAAAGGGCTGTGTTACTGTAGTAGTTTTGTCTGAAGGTGTTTTTGTAGGGCCTGTAATACTGAGGTAGGAAGGAGAGAGTAAGGAGTGTGACTGCTGGGGCCCTGAAGCTTGCAGTGGTGTAAAAGGAGTATCAATGAGGAAGTGGATCTCAGCACTGCCAGGCAGGGCCAACATTCCGCACATCTGGTGGGCTTGCTTTGACCAGTACAAACTGCACAGGCTCTAGCTGTGCATAGGGACCTTGAACTCAATAATCAGCTCAGGGGCACCAGACTTGTGACATCAATCATTTCTGGAGATACCTGCCACTAATTTTGCTGTAGGGTATCAGACAGGTTATGTCACCTTTCTCAGCAACAGTTTCTTTAAATCAAGGCTCTTGCTTGCAAGTAATGGAAATTCAGTATAAAGTTGTGTAAATAAAAAGGAAATTTATGTCTCTAGGATAATGTGAGGATAACTAACATCTGTTGAGGACTTTATTTGCTGAAGCCTATTCTAAAAGGATTTGCTTACTTAATCTGTCTATAGTTTAATGCAGCAAGTACTATTTTTGTTTTTCTGTTTTTCAGATAAAGAAACTGAGGCACAGAACAGTGCCCCAAAATATGTAGTTTGTTAGTATGAAGCTAGGGCTCAAATCGATAGCAGATGCTCAATAAATAGCTGTTGAATAAATACATGAAGAGCCAGAAAGTTACCAGTGAAAGCAGATCAGTTGGTTGAAATTAATAAAATATTTATGAAGCCAAAAGCAAGATTTTATTTCCATATGATTCACTTGGTTTATTCTGTTTTATGTCAACAGTGGCATCCTTATCCTCATCTGTCTCACCTGACAAGCCAATGCATGAAGAGGCTGTATCATTACTAGGATTAACACTTTAAGCAGGTTCTGAAGATGGGGGATGAAATCTTAATCTCATATATGAGGTGGTCAGCATAGGAATTACTCAATTGCTATGTAATTGCCTTCCAAAATGTATTTGGAGTTCAAAACCTTTCAATAATGACAAAAATATGTGCTGAATTAAAAATAGCCAGGAAGATCTGCCTCTACCTATAAAGAGATCTCTGTATTTTATTCAACATATTCTTACCTATTTATACTTTGCCTTCTTTCAAACAGAATTTGAAGTGATTAAGACATATTTTAAAAGTTTGAAGTCTTCTTTAAGATGCCCACCTGATATATGTCCCATTTAGAATATAACGGAAAGTTATCATAAAGCCAAGGTAAAAATATACATACTTAAAAGTGTGTATATAAAAGAGGAAACAAAAAAGCAACTATGGTAAAAGCACAAAATTTCACACAGATTAAACTACCACTGGGGGACAGATAAATTTCTTTATCTAAATGATAATAATTAACAACAGTGTATAATTCCCCAAGGTTCATTCTTTGAAAGAAGGCAAAGTATAAATAGGTAAGAATATGTTGAATAAAATACAGAGATTTACTGAATGACCAGTGTATATTTATTATTTGTCATTTATTCAGTCAACAAATTTGCTTAGTATTTTTTTTGTGCCAGGCCCAGTTCTAGGTGCTAGGGATACAACAATGAACCAAACAGGTAAAATTCCTTGTCCACATAAAGCTTATATTTTAGTGGGGATGCAGAAAATAAACATGTTAAATAGGTGAGATACATAATATGTTAGATAGCAGTAATCCTCATAGCACTCGTAAGAAGTGAGAGTTATTTTCTTACATTTCATAAGAGGAACATATGAACTAGGTTAGCTACAGTTTCTGTCATCTCCTTTCCTCAAATGGGCTGCTTACCACTTTGCCAATGTGATAAGCATCAGGTGGAATTAGGGCTGCTACAGGGCTGGGGTGGGCCATGACCTTGTGTCACCTTCTGCCCACCCATGGGAGAACAACCTGAAGCCCAGAGAGGAGAGCTAATGCCCAACTTTTGAACAACAATTCTGAAACTGAGTCTTCATGCAAAGGGCTGGGCAGAAAATGGTAAGTGAACCTTTAAATGAGGGAATGGTTAAAGCATCATAGGGACTGAAAAAATTCTACTGGGTTTGACAAGTAGGAGAATGTAAATATTTTTGAAGGTCAGGCTCAGTGGTGTAGAAGAGGCAGAGACCAGAATTATGTAGCTTGAGCAGTGAAAGAAAAGTATGTAAAGCTAAGCTACAGATCATAAAGGAGTAAATAAGTAGAGTTATAGAGTAAAAAAAAAAAAGTAAAATTAATTATGACTGAAGGAAACATGGAACCTCCTAGAAACAGTAGATACGGAAAAACTGAGGATTCACATGATTAGAGAAGGGAACAAATAAAAATGAGAAAACAAGAATGGAGAATACAAAGGCACAGAAATAGGTGGGTGAAAAGAGTCAGTACTTCAGTTTGACTATAGGAGAGAGAATATATTTGGAATTAGAGGCCCATAAGATTGGAAAAGTAGGTTAGGGACAGGTCAAGAACCTTTTATAACACCACAGAAATTTTAACAAAATAATTAAATTTAGTCCTGAAGAATTAGACACTGTAGCGTATTTTATTTATTTTAAAAATATTATCACTAACAGATAAACAAAACATCAGCTTTGTAGTAACAAATGTTTGGCTAACCATCCCCCAAATAATAATCACATTTCAATGGAAAACTGATGGATTTTAAAGCACTTTTACAGGGTGCATAAAACATCTGGTGGGGTTATAAAAACCAATTATACTGCTTATCGCAATAAGATACTGCCGCTTATGTTTCTCTGACACTTGCTGCTAATTTGACTTTAAAGCTATAGTATTTTTGTGACTACTGCAAACTTTATTATAGAATGCCAGAGATGGAAAAGCACATGTAGAAACAAATAGAAATTATTCAATTGTCTATTAAGTATGCTTAATTTCATGATTGAACGATCAAACTTCAGTAGCTCTTTCCCCCTCCCATCTGATTTCTTTTTTTTAATTTTATTTTTGATTTTTAATTTCTTTTTAAATTGAATTTATTGGGAGTGACATTGGTTAATAACATTATATAGGTTTCAGGTGTACAAATTCTACAATACATTATTTGTATATTGTATTGTATGTTCACCACCCCAAGTCAAATGTCCTTCCATCATAATTTCCCTCTCTTTACCCTTTTCTACCTTCCCCCACCCTCCTTTCCCTCTGGTAACTACTATGCTGTTGAGATCACCTCACACCTGTCAGGATGGCTATCATCAATAAGTCAATAAACAGCAAGTGTTGATGAGGATGTGGACAAAAGGGAACCCCAACTACTGTTGATAGGAAGGCAGGTTGGTTCAGCCACTATGGAAAGAAGTATGGAGTTACCTGGAGACAATTGTACTTGAACAACAATAAAAATATATATATATATATAAATTAAAAATGGAACTGCCTTATGACCTAGTGATTCTACTTCTGGGAATATAGACAAAGAAACCCAAAACACTAATTTAAAGAATATATGCACCCCTATGTTCATTGCAACATTATTTACAATGGCAAAGCTATGGAAGCAGCCCAAGTGCCCATCAGTAGATGAGTGGATAAAACGACTATGGGACATTTACATAATGGAATACTACTCAGCTATAAAAAAGAAGGAAATCTTACCTTTTGTGACAGCATGGATGGACCTGGAGAGTATTATGCTAAGTAAAATAAGCCAGTCAGAGAAAGACAAGTACTATATAATTTCACTTTTATGTGGTATCTAATGACAAAATAAACTAACACACAAAATAGAAACAGACTCATAGATACAGAGAGCAGACAACAGTAAATCTATAATATTTTAACACATACATATTATTCCTTAAGTATTTCCTTGGAACTTAAATGAAAGGTGTCCTTATTTATATTGGAAATGTCACCTATATAGCATCCAATAGGATTTTCCCCCAAAGGGCATTGAGAGCTAATTAACTAATCAAGCATAATTCATTAAGTAGTAAACCAGTACATCATATGTTACTCAGCATTTCACCCTGATTTGACAATACTATTGACTCAATGCCTGGGAAAAAAGAGCACTCAACTGGAAGAACTGTGAAACTCCTTTTAAGTTCTAGAAAATTAAATAACTTTTATATTATTTCAAACATGCTATGGCTTTATCCAATTTTAATTATATTTGAGAAAAAGATCACTATCAACATGGATCATAATGTCAACTTTAAGAGTGCTTAAGGTGTCAAACTATTTCCCCACAACTTTCTTGGTGTTTCTACCATGGCAAATACTACTGCTTACCTACACAACACCCTTTCCCCTCCCCAGTGTTCTTTATTCACAAAGCATAACTTATAACAGAGGCTGATAGAGGCCATTAACACAATTTATTGACCACAGACTGAGTCTCGTATTTTGTTCCTTCTCATTTCATGTATATTCTAGCCATAATGAACCTTTTGAATTTCTTGAGATAGTCATGTTATCTCATGTCTCCTTGTGTTTTCATATACTGTTCCTTCTACAGAGAACACATTACTTCCACATCTTAACTTGGTTAAACCCTAGGCATCTTCAAGATCTGGCTCAGGTTTTTGGTACTTCAGGTTGGGATGGGGGTCTTAGTATGCACTCCTGTAGCCCCCTGGGAAAAACCTTCAATGTGCCAGGCACTGTTCTAAGTACTTCACAATTATTAACTTTCTTAATTCTCCTAACAAATCTGTGACATATCTGATGTCCCATTCTTTCCATTGTTTTATAACCACTGGCATTTTGTTGAAATTCTCCATTCTGCTACAGGGCCTGGATTATGGTACAGTCATCCATGAGCCTAGCACAGTGCCTGACGCATAGTAAGTATTCAGTTTAGACTTGCTGAATATATTATCCTCTATGTAAAAAGTAATTCAGAGTAAAGGTAAGTTTAGATGGGATTGGGGTAGAGGATCAAAAGAGGGTTAGTATATGTGGTTCTAGGGGAAAAGGAATAGAGTAGAATCCATGCCAGAAGATGCTTTGTAAACAGGGGACCTCAGATGGGCACTGGCTCTCCAAAGGGCAACAAAAATAATGACGGAGCAGCAAATGAGAATAACAGTTGAAACATGAGCCTTACCTACTTTGGTTTTGTCTAGAATCATCTCTGAGGACAGGGCTAAGGAATCCAAAGCCAGGGTGTTAGATTTCCTAGCTTGCCAGAGAATCCAAAGACCTTCAGTCTGTAACAAACAAAGAATTATTATTTTTTATTTTAATTTTTGGACTCAGACATGAGCAACATTATGGTGATTGCTGGAGAAAACAGTATGGAATTCCCTCAAAAAATGAAAAATGAAAAGTAAAACTGCCTTTTGACCTAGCTATTCCATTTCTGGGAATATACCCTAAGAATCCTGAAACACCAATTCGAAAGAAGCTATGCACTCCAATGTTCATAGCAGCATTATTTACAATAGTCAAGTGCTAGAAATAGCCTTAGTGCCCGTCAGTAAATGAGTGGATCAAAAACCTGTGGTACATTTACACAATGGAATACTACGCAGCAGAAAGGAAGAAGGAGCTACTACACTTCACAATAGCATGGATGGAACTGGAGAGCATTATGGTAAGTGAAATAAGCCAGACGGTGAAAGACAAACACCATATGATCGCACCTATAAGAGGAATCTAATGAATAAAACAAACTAATAACAAAATAGAACCGGAGGCATGGAAACATGGAATAGGCTGACAAGGGCCAGAGTGGAGGGGGATAATGGTGGAAAGAAGGGGAAAGGAGTAGACAAAGAACATGTATGAATTACCCACGGACATGGACAACAGGGTGGGGATTAACTGTGGGAATGAGGGTTGGGCTGGATGGAGGAGGGCAAAGGGGGAAAAATTAGGACAGCCGTAATAGAGTAACAATAAAAAATTTAAAAAAGAATTTACATAAAGGGGAAGAAGTAGGGAAATGTTTTGCTTCCACCTTCCTGCATGTGAGACAGCCCCATGCCTTAGATTCTAAAGCTTAAAAATATAAAGCATTTTACCTTGACCCAATGGCAACAAAGTAATAAATAATAACAATAACTGATTTTAAGAAAAAACTTCATCTTCAGGGAATTAGATCACAGAACTGGCCTGACAACTCCCTTACCCCTCAACACAGATCCCAGACATTTCCCAAAGAATGGGAAACTATTCTCAAGACTTTATCTTATCAGTCCAGTGACATCCTCTTGAATACCAAGCCCTCTTCTTGTTCTTAAGAATACAAGCCATTCTGAATGTCAAAAAGATATGGGAAGTATGTTTATACTGACACCTGTATGTAACCCAACTTCAACCAGTGGAGTCTCAAAGGAGAAAATGCATCAGGTCAGGCAGGATTCTCAATTACATTTTACATCACAGCTGGATAATTGAGTAGTCTTTTCCTAACTCAACGGCTGACACAGTGGAAGGCACACTTTGAAATGAACAGTGGGAATGGTTACCCAGGTGGGCAGAATGGAGAACATGAGAAGAAACATTCATCATATTTTGAATGAATGTAGAATGTTCCAGATTTTCCAGAGGGATGAGTCAGAAGCCAGAGAAGAGGATAATATTCTGGCAAGAAATGGGCGATCTTAGGGTACCCTAGGTGGTAGCACTCCGTTGAGCAGTAGTGCCTCCTAAGGTCAAAACAATAACTCTTTATTAACAAAATATACGTAGAACTTTTTTTTCCAGAATGTGGATTAAATGTCTCACTAAATGAACATACAGACTGTTGAAATTTCTTTTGCCATGGCTTTCTGTGTTTGTTGATCATTCTTTCCTTGTCCTAGGATTGATGGATGCTAATTTGATAAATACTTAATTGGAGAAATATTTGGAAGATAAATTCATTAGGACTGCTGATTGTTTAGGTATATGGTGAGAGAGCTGAAGAATCACAAAGATTCTCCCATTTTTAGCTGAGAGACTTCCAAGTGTGAAGAAGCTTAAATTAATTTTGTAAGATTAACTCACCAGAAGACATACTAATGCCAGTGGGTGGAGCTGTTGTGGGCAAAGAAAGGGACTTATAATTTGTGGAATGTGGTTTCTGTGCTGGTCTCCAAGTTGATTCCTTGTATACTAATTTCCACATAATATAACAAAGATGTTTTGTAAAGCACAACTGCCTGAAAAGAACATGTATCACCTGGGGAGGAAGCAAACATCTCACCACTGATTGCACCACTGAAGGATTCAAGGAAAAGCTTGTTATTTGACCACCACTGGGGACGATCTACAGCAATTCCCCTTGAATTTTAAGGTGCTGGGAATTACCTGGAGATATTGTAAAAATGTGCATGTTGATTCAGTAGGTCTGAGCTGGGCCTGAGACTCCGCATTTTAAGAAACTCCTAGGTGATACTGCTGCAGCTGGTCCATGGGCCACATCTTGTGTAGCAAGGATGTAGAGCAAGTCTCAATCTATTAATGGTTATGAAGTCAATTTACTGGTTGTTATAAAGATTAAAACCAGATTTTAAGTAAAACAAAAGGAAACTAAATTCATTGCACATCTTAAGAATAAGTATTTTGAATGGAAATTCTATTTCAGTTATGATCCAGTTTGTGTATACTGGATCATATTTTATGTACTTCTTTTTTTTATCCTGGGTCACAAGCAAAAATACTGGAAAGCTATGATTGTGGAGGAAACTACTAACAGATTCAATTAGATACTGTTTAGGTTCCTTCCTCCACAAAATTTTATAATTCTGCGTAATCTTATATTTCTTATACAAATCTTTCACTCTAGTATTCACAGAATATTCAAAGAGGCTTGAGCATCACTGACTCCATTAATTTTACCCTCATAGTGGGGACCCAAATTGTTGAAGATGGCGAGACATCATGAAAAGGTGTGTCATTTCCCTGTGGTTATTGTTATGATGAAACAGCCCTGAGATAGTCCCTGCTTCCAGAGTGGTATGTGGTGTTATTTCTGGTGTTGTTTTGATACTGGGCTCATTTGTTAAACTACAAGGGGGCTGCTAACTTCAATTTGTGAATTATAGGCAAAGCTATTTAGAAGCAAAATAAGAACCTAAGAGAGTTAATATCATTTCCAAAGGTACCTTATTTACAAGGTCATAACTCAGATTCTAAATAAATTTGGCTCATTATTTTTTAACTACTCTTGCATTTGAAATTCAATCAAGATACAGCCAAAGAACATATATGCATATATGCATAACTCATGGGCACAGGAAACAGTGTGGTGAAGGCTGGGAGGGAGCAGGGACTGGCTGTAGGGGTACAAAAAGAGGGAAACGGGACATCTGTAATAGTGTCAACAATAAAAAAAGATACAGCATCACTTTTGTTATTACCTTACAATTCGTACCCAAAACATCTTAGTTTGAAAGATTATAGGCTTACCAAGGGCACTCGTGTTTCTAGGAATACATAGATACACACACATATGCAGCATTTGTAAATTTAGTGTTGGAACAGAGCAACCACGGGCAAGTGAGAACAGCTGCAAATGAAAAGCTTGTTTTATTTTAATGAGGTATATTCAGTGTGGAGGTAAGTGTACTGTCTGAGAAGTAGTTCCTACTACGAAACTTCTCTCACTAGCATCTGAATTGAAGGAGTTAGATCGTGCCACTCTAGTTCATGTGACTTCTCTAATAAAAACCTGACACAATTTGAAGTACATTAATTATAAAAGTAGTAGACACTATATTTAAGCACTATATATAATATGCACTATTTCCCTATTTTCTAGTTGTTTCATTACCAGATAATTTTCTCATTTAAAAACATGAGCTGTTGTTTCAAATAACCTGTTGGATAAAATCAACACAATATTTTCTTCTTGGGTTAAAAAATAACTAAGTCCAAGTCCAATCTGAGTCCTGACTACCAAATGCTAGAAACATCTAATTTGATCTTATGGCATTTCAACAAAATCTGAATGTTTTGATGCAGGAAATGGAATGTGGCAATGCTAGCCACTGAAGTGCAAAATGAATCAACTTTGGGAGAAATATAAATAATTGAATGCCCTCAACAACATCCGAATGGAACTTAAGAAATACAGGATAAAAATGAACTGAGCCCTGTCTCGAAATCTCTTCCAGTTGGTTTTTCTGAATTGCTACAATTTCAGAGATGAAAGGTCAAATGCATATATAGTCAATTCAGTTGAACAAATCTGCATTTACCTAGTGGTGGATCCTGACATTCTCTTCTCATTCTCAACTACATTACTATTTGGCATATCCCTGATATGGATAAAAATCAAATTTTAGTCCACGTTCTAAGGAACCAACAATTAACAAGCTAATAGATTGTCTTCTGTTTACATTTCAAATACTCAAGCTAATTGGTTATATGTCAGGTTATGCATTGACTACAGGTAAGAACACTTATTAGAAAAAAAATTGGACTGCCATAATATACTTGAATTTCACAAGTTTCCAGTGAGCTAAACTGAGTCTGTATTTTCATGATGAAACATCAGTTTCATTTGAATGTATAGCACATTAGAATTATTTAGAGTTGGAGTTTGGATAGGAGGATACACAATGGATATCTTTTTTGAAATGGTATTTTTCAATAAAAGTTTACATTCAATATTATTTTATATTAGTTTCAGGGATACAGCATAGTGGTTAGACAACCATGTACTTTACAAAATATTCCTCTCAATATTTCCAGTCCCCACCTGGCCCCATACATAGTTATTACACTATTATTAACTATATTCCCTATGCTGTACTTTATATCCCCATGACTATTTTGTAATTACCAATTTCACGGACATCTTAATTGTCCTACTGTACTTTAGGCAAAGGTTAGTCTTTAGACATGGTATGTAGTTATTTCATAGTATTTACTTTTGGATGATATGGTATTTGAATTTCACTTATTTTGAATTACAAAAAGAACTGGAGACAGTTAGTAAATATAGATATTTATCACTGATAGTACTTCTTTCTTCAACATATTACTAAAGATGATTTGGTGATTATAGGTAGACTAGGTCTAATCCCAGGAAGCATGCCTGTCAAATCTAAGCCTTTACTTGAGTTGGGTGTACAGAAATAAGGTTAGAATCAGTTGGGTCTTAATTATCAAGTCCAAAGTTTAAGACTTCACAAAGAGCAATAACTCAAGAAATGGCATACATTTTCAACTAATGCATGCTACTGTTGATGAATAATAATGATGCCTCCATCCCCCAAACAGCTTACTGTATAATAATCTTTTAATGACCTAGTACAAAGGTGTAAAAGTGCTAGAGTTTCAGGTACTAGAAGATACCAGTGGGGAAGAAATTTGGGGCACTGAATACTTTCAAAAATATGTTTATAGATGTCTAAGTAATAGATTGCCTAGAACGGCAATGTAAAGAAATATTTTAAAATCGAAAACATTCAAAGCTAGGAATGAGAAAATCCACATTTAACATCTCACTGCCAAAATCTTATCATTTTACATAATTGTTAGATAAACCCTGCAATATTTACATATTTGTAGGTGACTGCTAAATATATAGAAAATATATTTCTTTTTATTCTGCTTTTTCTTTCTCCTTTCTCCTTGTCATCTTGGTGAATGGAAACTACACATGGCCATATACATAAAAATCATGATTTTTCTCTTCTGCAAATTTCATTTCTAAGATTGTTTAAAAAGTTTCAAGTCAGATACAAGATGGAGAGGAAACAATGCCAAACTATTTATTATTTTCAAATTTTCCAAGTCATAATTAATTGGAGAAGTGCTGCTTTATTATCCCTCACAAATAAAGGATAATGTGAAAGGAAAAATGGTTTATGTTGATGACTACGATTTTCCAACTACTATTAAAGAAGCACATTTTTTCCCAGATAAAGGGTGCACCCACCCACACATTCACACAAACCGAATTGTTACTTTGAGCTTCATTCGGCACAGTGGAAGAATGTGGCTGAACAATATGTCACAGTAAAGCTCCCTAACCAGATTCAGAACCTAAACAAGTATGGACTTAGTTATGGTTCATTAATCTTTCAGGGAAACACAAGAGCAAAAGATAAATCAGGAGCCATGCCAAACCATAAAGTTTCACTTGTTTTTAACTCTAAAGTGACACAAAATATAAAAATGACATGTTCAAATGCATCTAAACACCCACTTGTTGAATCGATGTATTATTTTGTCATTTGCAACAGATGAAGAAACTGAGTCACAGGGTCTTAACAGTGACAAGCCCTGACTTCAAGGTTAGTGCTATTTTTCCAGGATCATGGAAATGGCAAGAACTCAGGAACTGAAGGTGGGAGGGGGGCAAATATAATTCTGTGGAAAGTACTGCATTTTAGACAGTTCTACAGTATATGTTAATGTCTTTGGCAAAAACAGGGAGATGATGGTGGGATTAAAATTATATTTTTAAAGGTTGAAATGTTCCCTGAAGCATGAGGTGGGTATGAGGGAGGCAATAAAAGGCCAACATCAAACCTGGCAAAATCTCTGTATGTTGAAATACTATCCTGTAATGTGAAGTAAATAAAACAGAAAATAGAAAGACTTTAATCATCCTTGACCTGTTATCTGAAACGAGTTCACTACTGATTATCATTTACACAGATTAATTCGCATCTGTAACTTTTTCTGGATAATAAACGTTACTCCACACTTATTACTTTTGCAGAGATCTGGCATTGCAAAGAAAATAGTTTTATGCTATTTTCCATTAGAAGATAGTTATGAACTTGTATATTCCTCTCCATTTGTATTCTTTTTTAAAGTTAACCTTAGCCTTGTAATGCTGTTTTGTTTAGTGTCCTTGTGCCTGTTTTTAATCTTAAATAAAGGGACAAGAAATGCTTTTTTTTTAAGGGAGAAAAAATCTGAAAAGACACTTGACAACAAAAACAAATACTGCAATAGTTTTATTCTAATTCAGTAACCTCTTCTACTTGTTAGGAGCGTTGATTTGAGCTAACGAGGTTATCAGATTGTATGTCTATTGTCCTGTTATGACTTCCTTGGCTGGGTTCCTCTGGTAAACAGTGCTGATGTGATGTTTTGTTCAGGTGGCAGCACAACAGGGGGAGGGAGGAGGAGGGTCTTTGGAGGGGACGGGGTCACAGAGCTGTCAAGGCCTTCCCAGTGGTGGAGCTGTAGCAACTGCTACCTAAGGTCAATTCTAATCAGTGCTTCGAGGTGCTGACCTTAGGGCCAAGTCCCCTTTGATGACCTGAAAACAGGAACTAAACTCTGTATGATTTGTTCTTTTGAACTGAATGCTAATTGCAGCCAATCGAAGAAATAAAATGAAAGGAAGATGAGAAGAAGAAGCAGGAGGAACACTGAATCTGGTCAAGGTAAAAGGAGCTCAGACTTCAATTCAGCACTGACCTATTTTTTGTAAATAATTCTCAACCCACCTAATCACTCACCAAATTGCTCTAGATAAATCCTCCAAGGGATGAATGTGATTGTATTTAGCAAAGGAGTTTAAATAAAACATTGTATGAAACCTTATCTAATCAGCTAATGAAAAATACAAAGCATGTTTGTTCCTATCTCTCCAAGGTTTTGTTGTGTTCTGTGTCTCTATTGTTTTGTCAAAAATTCAGTTTTTGCAGTATGAATAAGAGAGTTAATTGAGTAGAAACTAAGTATTTTAGTAGTCTGCTATGACGAAGTAACCACTTGAGCTAAAACCAACCTGAAACTAACTATTTTAGATGCTTCTTTATGCATCAATATCTAGTTTTAGCTAATAGCCCTAAATGACATTTGTCACATACAGGATGTATTAGTTTCCTGTTGCTGCTGTAACAAATTACCACAAACTTATTGGCTTAAATCAACACAAATTTATTCTCTTACTGTTCTGGAGGTCAGAAGTCCAAAATGGGTGTCACTGGACTCAAATCAAGGTGTTGATAGGGCTGTTTTCTTTCTGGAGGTAGGCCATAGGGTAGAATCTGATTCTTGCCTTTTACAGATTCTAAAAGCCATCTAATTTCTTAGCTGGTGGCATCCTTCCATCTTTAAAGTCAGTAATGACCAGTCAAGTCTTTCCCATGTTGCTATTTCTCTGGTTCTGACTCCTGTTTCCAGCTTCCACATTTAAGAAGCCCTTGTGATTACATTGGAGCCTACCATGTACCACTGAGGTGCTAAGTGCAGGTCATGTGGTATGATCACGGCAAACATACATGTTCTCACAAGACTGCTGTGTTTATTCATAACTGGAAAGGTAAACTTTTGACATGGAACAGACTGACAGCTGTTGGGGGAGGGGGACAAAAGAAAGTGAAGGGATTAACTAAAGAAAATATATGCATGACCCATAGACATAGACGGTAGTGTAGTGATGGCTTGAGGGAAGGGGGATGGGGCTGGGTGGAGGTGGGCAAAGGGCAGGGGAGGAATGAAGACATCTGGAATAGTGTCAACAATAAAAATGAAATTAAAAAAGAAAGGTAAGCCTTTGTTTAAATCTATGCTACTTTAATCTTTACTTAAAATAGCTAAGAAGGAAGAGATAACATTTTGTCCAAAGGTGGTTTTTCTAGGACATATTATATAACCAAAAGATTTGTTTATATACCAGTGGTTCTGAGAAGCCATCTTAAATTCTTCTTTTATTCCATCAAGTGTCCCAGAGTCCATTGGAATTTATCTGTCAATTTATTGAGTTGTTGATGCAAAATTGTGTTCATTTTCATTTTTGAGATAGCTCATTTACAAGTGTCATTGAAGTATTCTGAGATAGACTTTTGCTGATGATTTTGAGGTAGAAATTTCTGCCTTGGTAAAGTAACAGACTCCTAAGAAACAACCCTAATGTTTGTCCTATATCATTCAAACTCATCTTCTGTGCTGAGTAACTTAGCAAAACACAACTTCTTAGCATGACATACTTGTACATGTGCATGATCTGGTCCTTAGCCAAAATGTCTCTGTAGATTATTTCCTACTACTTCTCACTTAATGCTTCCTGAATTCACATCAGAATTCCTATAATTCTCTGCACAAGCCATGTCGTGTGAAGCCCTTGTGCCTTTCTTTTTGTTGTTTCTTGTTTGCAACATGTTTCTCAGTTTCTTTACTTGTCTTATCCTTAGACTTACATTGAGTCTTTACTTAGGTATGACTTCTTCTAAAAAAATTCCTTTAACTCCATACTTAACTTATCTTAGGTGGTGGTTCCCTCACTGTTTTTACTGTGTATGCTATTCTTGACTTAATGAATGGTCTTGGTCTCTTGTTTTCCCCAAAGTTAGGGAGAAAGTCTATAAGATCTTCAAAATAGCAGGGATGATTTACCAGGGCAAATTCTATTCATTTGACAGGAGAAAAACTAAATAATAGTGATATTCTGCAACTGGATCAGAGCTATAAGTGATCCATTTGGTCAGTGTCTAAGGGACCAATGAGATTATGCCTGTCCTCTCTAATATCAGAAAGATCAGGAACCAATCTTCCAATTTCCAGTCTGTACTACATCTTTAAAATTGCTATATGCTTTTATTTCCACTGAAGATATCTTTCAACTTTCAAGTGGGTTCTACTATGTTAGAATTGGGTCAGCAAATTCATATTCATAGTTAACTTAAAAATTGGGTCATATCTTCTCTCAGCTTTAATTTGTTTTAAAAAAGTTGATAATACTTTAAAATTCCTATATTTTAAAGACTACAGACTTGCTGACATGGTATAAATAGAAGTAATTCCCAAATTCTTCTATCTAAACTCACCTCTTTCAACAAATGGCATGTTTAACTGGAGAAAACTCCCCAAACACATCTCTGTTCTTGGACTTTCCCCATGGCCATTAATATGAATCTTATAATGAGATTCCCTTTAGGTGGTCCCCAGACTATTGATTAAATTAGATGATAATTTATGTGCTTGCTTGAGGGTTGAGACTGGGTGGAAAATGGAAAAGCTGGATATGATTTGTGACAATTGATAAAAACTATAGTTACTCTTAACTTCATTAAAATTCTTTCTCTTTGACTAAACAGACACTCCCACATTTGCTGAGGCCAACTGATGGAATGAATTTCTATCTCATGGCCATAGAGAACATACCAGCTTTTCAGAGGAAGTAAGGTACTGGAGAGAGCACTTACTTCCATTAGTATGTGCCAACCCATACTAGCAAGGTTGTTGGGCAAAATTAGAGCCAGGGTCTTCCTTTCTCCTGTCAATTAGTGGGGGAAATAGCTATAAAGTAAGCAAGTGTGTGCATGCATGTATGAATTCTTCTATTTTTGCAAAGGAACAACCTGACATAAAAGGATCTGAAGGAGACCTACAACCAGCACTATAATCCAAATAATAGTTTTTAGTTAAATAAAAATAAGAAATAAAATAATGAAAAATGATTTATGAAAACTTATTTCTGTAAGGGCTTGTATACAGAAAAATGCTTTGTGTTGAAAGAAACAAGTAAAAAGTGTATGAAGCTGAAACTATTTTTATGAAATTGAATTTTGTAGAACTTTTCATCAAGTGTAGATATGTGTGGGAATGAAGGTTGTAAGAAATCATTTCAATTATTAAAAAGTACATACCTTTTTAATTGAAACACACTTTGTCTTTGTTGCAACCGTATGAGGAATTTTACAGTCTTGTAGCATACCCATGAGTGATAGAAACATTTCATTTAAATCCAAAATAAAAACTTTTATTTAGTGGAAACATTAAACCCTGCTGGACAACTGAATGCTACAAAGTTATTTTTTAGACCTTGGCAGTACAATAGCAGATCTTTAGAAGGATTGAAATTGTCATTATGGACCTAAGAGATGTCTCTTTTATTCAAGCCTGGGGGTCA
The DNA here is from genome assembly GCA_004026545.1 of Mormoops blainvillei. Classification (NCBI taxonomy): domain Eukaryota; kingdom Metazoa; phylum Chordata; class Mammalia; order Chiroptera; family Mormoopidae; genus Mormoops; species Mormoops blainvillei. The sequence goes on from PVJD01003565.1 coordinate 20,503, forward strand.
ACTTCAGTCATCTTGGGAGAATTTAATGACTTTCCTCCCCTTTACAGAATGGACTATGGGGAGCAGGGGAAGGCAAGGAATTCTGAATACCAAGAACTAACTTCACATTAATAGGATTAGAGTCTTTTAACTATAAAGGTCAATATGCCAAATTCCAGTTACTTCAATGAAAACCAACTATAATAAAATACAGCAAAGTCTACTTGTTCTGGTATGCTATCAACTAGAAATTCCTATGAATGGGTTCTACACAAATCATTGAAAACTAATTATTTACACTAGTGACCCTGAGACCCGAAACATTCTGGAAGCTTTCCCAAATCATCAAAGAAATATGGAATGATATTAGTATCATTTGAATGTTAAACATATTTTGTAATATTCAAATGCTTTTAATTCTTTTACATTTTATTTTTGGTTTTAGAGAGAGGGGAAGGGAGGGAGGAAGAGAGGGAGAAAAACATGATGTGAGAGAGAAACATTGATCAGTTGCCTCTCCTACATGCCCTGACAGGAGACCAAACCCACAACCCAGGCATGTGCCCCAACTGAGAATGGAACCGGCGACCTTTCAGTTTGTGAGATGATGCCCAGCCAACTGAGCCACACCAGTCAGGGCTGAAATGCTTTTAAAATTGAAGATCCAAGTGTGATGCAAAAGTATAATACCTTCAATTTAGCAGATAATTTGGCTAATGAGGAATATCATTTTAAAGACAGATTTGATGTAGAAGTTCCTTTCATCATTTAATGTAGATTTTACATAACTAGGTTATATAAAAGCTAAAATAAGAGCAGGATAAGACCCTTCAGGCCTTCACAATATGATGAGGCAGAAAGATATGTACACAGGTAACTATAATAAAAATATTTTAAATAAATATATTAAAATAAGCCACTGCTGTAGAATCTCAGAAATGTTGCAATATTTCATGCGAAGAACACTGCCTCACCCACCCAGTGGTTCAGTTTTTCTTTGAATTGTAGGCTAATAAAACACTTAGATTTATAATTTAACATCTGACATTTGATCATTGTTAATCCCCTGAAAGGAGGGACCAGATGTTTTAACAAGGGGATATTTGTGGCAAATCATATTCAATTTATTTCCAGTGCTGATTTTCTGATTGGTTGTCTACATTGGTATTCTTTCTCTGAACCACTGAACCCTCCCAAAGCTGTAAACTGCATAAAAGAGGCCAGTATTCCAAGTTGGAGGAAGGACAGTCTTCAGTCACTTGCTCACAGTAACTATGTGCCCCTTTTAGAATGTAACTACAAGCACTCAAGGAGTACCTTTTACTTAGTTAACTCTGTATATCCAGTGTCTGATATATCATACTTCGCTCAGCTGTATCTTATGAGTTCTTGATTGTGCTATACCTTAGATGAATAATTGCGAGTATATAAAGGTTTGAGTAGGTATGGAAAAATTTAACACCTGATCTAGACCTACTTTTCTAATTTTAGCTTTTAATTAAAATGTACTTGATTTGTCAACTGTGACTTTTTTCCCAGTCAAGATCTTTATTGGCTGTTAGGACTTTCTTACTGGTCAGTCAGGTTCATGGAAAGGTTTCTATTTTATTGCCAGTGAATGTGTTATACACTAGTTTCTTTAGGTATATACTAAAAATGGCAATGGAGATTATATATAACATATTTTTGCTTTGATATCGTGTTCATCTGTACGCTGATTATTTTCTGTTGTCCGATCAAATCCATCCTCTGTCCTTTTCTGACCTACTTTAAGGCCCTGTTGTCTGACCAATGTGAATGAAAGGAATCTCCTGGGCTCTTTTGCTGGAGGCTTCAGGCTGGGTTTGGGCAATGGGGGTCATCAGCAAATCAAAGAGTGGGAAAAGAAAGAGAATAAGGTCAGGGCATTCCTTCTTTGCTTCATTCCTGCTTCAGGCTATGGTTCTGACAGTAGCTGCATCCTTCTACATCTGTTGGCAGCTCTTCCTTGATTCCAATTCTCACTGGGTTCTCTTTTCCTTACCCCTTCAACCCTAAAGGTGGTAATTGCTTCCCACTGTTGCTAGTGTCAGAGTGCCTTATTGTATATAATTTCCTCCCTTAACTCTGTGTTACAATCTCTTAATTTTGAATCATGTGTGGGCTAATTATATTTCCTACTGGGATCCTGACTGATAAAACTTCTTTAAAAAGTGTTATAATTCCCAGGAGGAAAATACTAGGCTCTCTCTTATAAGACTCTTGTTTTCTACAAAACAGAATAAAACTTTGACATGGTTGCATAGTATTCAAATACAAGTTATTGTGATAAGTAAGGTTAACAATGAATCTCCAGGAGACTCTGAGAGTCAGAAATAGTCACACTTGCTTGCTTGGAGTTTTGTTATAGACTCTGTTCTAGTCTTGCCAAATTGAGCCTCACCAAGGCCTTTAAGTCCACACTATTGTCCGAGGAAAGTGAATTAGACATGGAGGGAATCATGTCATTCCTCTTCTCAAAAGTGCCCATCATGTCAAATACCTACAAGGTCCTTTAGGACCTTCCTGCTGCCTACATAGCCAGCATTATCCCTAGACACTTGCCTTGTCGCATTCAGTGGAAGCACTTGGAATTTTCTAAGTACTCTACACTCTCTTATGCCACTACAACTTGAATGTTCATATTATTTGTCTGGCTGTTTAATTCTCTAAGACACATTTAAGGGTTCCTTTTTCTATGCTCTCACAGTTCTCTGTGGAATCTTCCATTATAATACTATTTATTTTAGGTTACTGTAATTGGTGGTTCATTTGTCAGTCCCTCCACAACACTGTAAGCTTCTTGAGGGACTCTACATCTTTTCTCGTTGCATTTCCATGCTAACTAACCAATGTCTGACACATGATTAAAATCTGATCAATTGGTGGTTTGTTTTTTGGTATATTTTATTGATTATGCTATTACAGTTGTCTCATATTTTTCTCCCCTTTATCCTCTCCGCCCTGCACCCCATCCCATCATCCCCACATCAACATTTTCCCACCACCACTTTCTCCAGCCCCACCCCTCCCCACCTCCCACCCTCCATCCTTCCCCCATTTGGCTTTGTCAATGGATCCTTTATACATGTTCCTTAATGACCCTTCCCTTCTTTTCCCCTGTTATACGACTCTCTCCTCCCCTCTGGTTACTGTCAGTTTGTTCTTTATTTTCGTGTCTTTGGTCCTATTTTGCCCATTCATTTGTTTTGTTGATTAGGTTCCACTTATAGGTGAGATCATATGATATCTGTCTTTCACCACCTGGGTTATTTCACTCAGCGTAATGCTCTCCAGTTCTATCAATTTTGTTGCGAAGGGGAGTAGCTGCTTCTTCCTTTCTGCTGCATAGTATTCCATTGTGTAAGTGTATCATAGTTTTTTGATCCACTCATTTACTGTTGGGCACTTATGTTGCTTCCAATTCTTGGCTATTGTAAATTGTGCTGCTATGAACATTGGGGTGCATAGGTTCTTTTGAATTGGTGTTTCAGGATTCTTAGGGTATAATCCCAGCAGTGGAATCAACTGGAGGTTTTTAATCTTGGCTACACATTAGAACCACCTAGGGAGAATCTTTAAAAAGAAATCTTGATGCCCAGGCCTTACCTGTTCAGTCAAATTAGAATCCACAAGAGGGAACCCCTATATCATCTTTAAAAATCCCCAGATGAACCCTGGCTGGCATGGTTCAGTGGATTGAGTGTCAGCCTGGGAATCAAAGGGTTGCCAGTTTGATTCCTAGTCAGGGTACATGTCTGGGTTGTGAGCCAAGTCCCCAGTAGGGGGCATGCAAGAGGCAATCACACAGTGATGTTTCCCTTTCTCCCTCCCTTCCTCTCTCTAAAAATAAATAAATAAGATCCTTTTAAAAATAAATAAATTTCCAGGTGATTCTAATGTGTAACTAAGGTTGAGAACTGTGATAAATAGTTGTTGAATGAATAAAAAAAATGTTAAAGGCAAATTAGAACAAAGAAAGTAATGCACTAGAATGTTAATAGTAATTTTCTCTGGATAATGGGATAATCTGCTAGCTTTGCATTCTTTGTACTTTTCCATATTTTCAGGATTTCCTACAATGAATATATATCTCATTTTTAGAAAAAATAAAATTATTGCTAAGTGACTTATCTATTAGCAACGTGAAAACTAAATATTTCATAAATCATGGTATTAAACCAAAGATTTTACTTATAAACCTTAGGCACATCACCTGATGTGTGTGTGTCTGTGTGTTCAAGAGGTTAAAGGGACAAATCCCTGCAGTCAGTGACCTGGTATTGCTCCATTCATGATATTTACTGTTCAGTTCCATTGATTCTTTACAAAAGAAACTTTTTCCAGGGTTGAGGAGACAGTTATTAAATAATGGACACCATTTCACTGCTTTCACATTTCACAGATAAGAAATGGTAAACATATGTCCTTTGCTAGAGCAGGACTGTGGGATTTGGGCAAAAGTACTCACATGCTAAAGCAAGAGAGAAAAACATTGTAATGATAATGACAAAATTTTATCATTTAAAATGACAACGTTTAGCATTTAAACTACAAATAAACTACCTTCTGAGGAAGAAGGTAGATATTGTAAAAAGGTGTTGAGGGAAGGTTGTTGTGCTTTTGTGAGATGAGAATGGCTAGTCTTTGGGGGTGTGCTCTGGGGCCTGGGAACAGTCACTACACAACTTCTGAAGATGGGTTGTGGTTTGGTTTACAGAACCCACTCCTTGGATACAGGATAGAGTTGCAGAATGTAGGACCACCTTTTGCTTTCTTAAATCTGCCTGCATTAATTATTCTGTAGTGTGCTGGCCTCTTATTCAGTTGGGATCAGCTTAGAGGTATGGCGGCAGTACTGGTGATGTATTTAGTAAAACAATTTCTTTGAGTGCCAGTCATGCGTTGTTTAGTTTGAACAGAAGCCTTTTGTTTTACATGAAGAAGCCATGGCCCTGAGAAAGGGAGCCAACATCCTGAGGTTACCCAGTAAGTTTGTGGCAGTACTCTGGATGCCAAAGTGCCAGGTCATACTGCCTTGATAACATCAACATTGTTGCCAGGCAGGCAGTGATGCCACTGGGGCTCGCATGCCCTTTGGGATGCTATGGTAAGTACACAGGTGGTATGTGAGCATGTACTCTGTCACTCAGTGGACTGGGCAAGGAAGAAAGACATCCACTGAGGTTCCATCTGGTTCTTCTATGGGACGGGGATTTATTTAACAGTAATTCCTGCCCAATTTTGAATTTTACAATTTTTAACTTAAATATGTAACTTTCCATAGGGTACCATCTTTGACCTAGAATAAAGAGTGAAACAAAGGCCCAAAGCCACCGGTGAGAGTAGGTGGAAGGCTTTCCTTCAATTCCATACTTGTGGAATGTATATGCTCTGGTCTGTCATTGCAGAAGCAAACAGAATAAATTAGAGGTGTTTAACTTTTCTTAATCTCAAGTGTTTAAGGATTCTCACCACTTCGGCCAGATAACCCGTTACAGAAGCAACGTCTACATAATATATTAAAGGAAACAATTTTCTCTATCACTAAGAAACATGTATAGAGCACCTAATATTGTACCTAGAATAAATTAGATATGCAATAACGGTAGCTACTCTTAATATTTTTATATTAATCAGTTGTCTTTTGAAGAGTAGCAATGGTGGAAGTAAACCAGTTTCTCTTATAAACTATATATTGGCAATATTATGTAAATTATGACTTATAGGCATTTCTAGTAAAATCTAGAAAATTTGGATTGAAAGTTTGAGGGCGGATATCAATAGAGAAAAGTTGTGGTAAAGGGTTTTGCCAGCATGTAGATACAAAAATATTGGGTGGGCCAAAAAATGTGTTTAGTTTTTTCTGTATGATGGCTCTAATAGTGCTTAGTTCTCCTTAACATCATTTGAAATAATTTTGTTAGATTGTATTGTGACAGCTGTCATATGAGCGTGCATTAAAAAACTTATCAAAGTTGGTGAATTCTTGTGCAGTCATTTTAACATTGAAGATGGAAGAAAATATGTAACATTTTCAGCATACTTTATTATTTCAAGAAAGGTAAAAACACAACTAAAATGCAAAAAAAGATTTGTGTAGTGTATGGAGAAGGTGCTGTGACTAATCAAATATGTCAAAAGAGGTTTGTGAAGCTGTTGGTACTCTTGACATTTTGGCCAAATAATATTTTGCTGTGGGGCTGTCTTATGGTTTGGAAGATGTTTAGAAGCACCCTTGGCCTTTACCCACTAGAAGCCAATAGTGGGAAGACAGGCCACATACTCAGAGTATCCAAATCGATAAAATTATTGCTGAAAATGAAAATGTGTCTTTTATTTTACAGAAAACACTAAATGGACTTTTTGGCCAACCCAGTACTTAAATCAGCTCACAGGTTCCAAGGTAAAATGTCCACTGAACTCTTTTAGGAATCAGAAATTCGAAGATGGACCTTGCAGATCAAAGACAATAATTTTTCTGGATCTCTGAGTTGAGCATGTTGGTTGAACAGTTTTGTTCCCCCCCACCCCAAACCTTAGGTAATCATAGTTTTTTTAAATATAATCTTTATAATTGATGAGAACTAGACAAATCAACATTTTTTCTGTCTCCCCTTACTGTCTTCCTCAAAGGTTTAAAATGCTTTATGGGTAAAACTGCACGTTGTCCTGAATAAAATTCTTTAGTAGTCAAAAACTGAAATGAATAACTTTATTGTAAAACATGCCAACTAAAAAGAGTGCAATCTTGAATAATTTCAACCAAGAGTCTTGATTATTGTAACTAAGATTAAAATTGGCTGGACTCCAAGGGTGGAAACTAACTAGAAAGTGCTTTTATATATTCATTATATTTTCATAACAATGGTTTTAAGGGAAATGATGTGTCTATGGGTCTTCATTAAAGCACATAAAAACTATAAAGAGCTAAAAAATCATGAGAGTTCACTGCATAAATAAGAGTTTTACAGAGATAAAACAGCTGGGAACCAGCCTATTCTTTTGTTTGTTATATGTACACCAACTTAGCTGATCATGTGGCTAGCTAGTAGGAAGAAGTGGGGTTAGTTAGAGAAATCATAATCATCGGGGCCCTGTAACCAGGATTTAGATTATATTGTCAAGAAGAAAAAGTCTGGTTTTGATTCCTACATATTTTCACATTCTGAATTTGGGATTCAGTGACATGAAATGCGGAGAATAAAAAAAGTGAATAAGAACCAGTCCCTGATCCTATGTTGTTTACATTTTAGGAGGAAAGGCAAGACATGATTATGTCATCAATATGTCCTGCTTGACTGGCTTAGTTACAAAATAAGGTTATATTTCTTTTAAATATCTGTATTCATTAACTTCTGAGACAGTGCTAGACATTGAGTAAATAATTAAAAGTTTGTGATTCAGTTATTATTTATCTGATATTATAACTTGCTATATATGGCTAGGATTCTCAAACAGGATAAACTGAATTTAAATGTTTATCCTGTACCTTCCAATATACAGGGTGGAGAAAAAGTAGGTTTGCACTCGTTCATATGGAATATAATACAATAATTAACAAATAATAATACAAGAGTAAACTCATGTTTCACATACTTACAAGTGTAAGTCTGCTTTTGTCCCACTCTGTATTGTACAGTGTTCATTCTTCTTTGGTAAAGCAATGGCCATGAAATACTTAAGGGGACATTTTCTTAAACTAAAACGAATCAGAACAAGATGGACTTGAAACAACCTAAATGTCCATCAATGGATGAATGGATAAAAATGATGTGGTGTATATACACAATGGAATGTTATTTAACCAGGAGAAAGGAAGAAATTCTACCATTTGTGATGAGCCTTGAGTACATTATACTAAATGAGGCAAGTCAGAGAAAGACAAGTAGTGCATACCACTTATGTGTGGAATAAAAAATAGCCAAACTCATTAAAAAAAAAGAGAATAAAATGGTGGTTACCAGGCAGTGGGGGGTGAGGGTGGGAGAATATGATTGATGTGTGTGGGGATTGACTGTGGGAGTTGGGGCAGGCTGGGTGGAGGAAGGCAAAGGGGGAAAATTGGGACAACTTTAATATAACAACAATAAAAAAGGTGGAAAGTTACAATAAGTAGTAAATAAGCTATAGTGATCTAATGCACAGTATGATGAATATAGGCAACAATATTGTACTATAATTATATAATGTGATAAATATTGCTACCATAGCAATCATATTACAATACATAAATATATCAAAGTAACCCATTGTACCCCTTAAATTTACACAATGTTATATGTCAAATACATTCAATTAAAAAAGAATCAGAAAAGTTACTCACACGGAGCTCAAAAATAAGAAAACAGAACTCAGTGTACCACCTCTTCAGCAAAACTCAAGGAAAAGGCTACCTTTTTAATGCCTGAAAATATAATCTCAATTCTATTATAAGACTTTATTTTTTTCCCTTAAGTTTCAGAATTCCTCCCAGCAGATGCCCCTTTCCACATGTTTTTATGTCTTCCTGTGTTATGGTCAGTGTTTTATTCTATTTAAGGCAGCTTATTTGTTGACAGTCTATGTGTTCTTAATTGAATTTTTAACCTATTTTTAAAAAACCAAAGGCTAGCTGATGAAATAAAGCTTCGTGTCACTTGACTATGCCCTTTCAGGATTTCATTAGCATAGTGAGACAATACAAACTATAAATTAGCAGAGAAAACAATTAAAACAAGGGAAAAGACCAAGGAAGTTATTTTTACCTAGACAAATCTGAATATGCAACTATGCAAAAATGCACCTAATTGTCTTATAGCATTTTATTCAGTTTCGAACTGTAAATTCTTCACAATTAATTTCAATGAACAAAATATTCCCCCCTCCTCAGCTTTATCAAGATATAATCGACATACAGCATTGTGGAAGTTTAAGGTGAGCAACATGTTGATTTGATACACTTACAGATTGGAAAATGATTACCACCACAGCATTAGCTAACACCATCATCACTTCATATAACTGCCATTTTGTTTTTGTGTGAAAACATTTAAGATTTATTCTCTTAGCAACCTTAAGCATAAAATAAATGATTATTAGCTACAAAATATTTCTTGAAAAGCATTATGATATAAAGTAACTGCCAACTTCTAATCTCACACTGCTCATTAGTTATAAATGACATGAAAATTGGTATTCTTATAATCATGAGTAAGGAAATGGGGTATTTACTAATTTTGAATTTTCAATGACAAGGTTTTCTTCAATAAGCAAAACATGTCATTTGTTTCCCAACACCTTCAAATTAACCAGAACATAATTGAATGTTAATAAAGTACAAAATATGCATATGATAGATAATTTTCCCCATTCTTCAGATAAAGGTTAGATCACCACGGAAATAATAAAAATTAGCTTTAATGAAAGAAATTTTAAATGGACAACTACACAAATAAATAAAGGAAAACCACCGAATTAATTGCAATGCTCAGTTTAGCATCTTAACTATTATAGGGATGTACTAAATGTTTGCTAAATTGAATGGAGTGCTATCACTTGAGAGAAAATATTTTATTGTAAGTCATTTTATTAAGCCCTTCAAACAATTCAGTATGACCTTGATATAATTGGCAGTGTCCAGAAACAGTAATTATCTTTTTTATAGAATCTAAGTACCTGTAAATAAGGTCATCTTTAAGGATGCCTGAATATAAACTAAACTGAAAGTAAATAAATTTAAGAGCTCCCTTGAACTGTTGAATGTATAAGAGCTTGAAGAACTGTCTTTAGAAGAAGTGGGAATTCACCACCCACAAATATTAGTGCTTGATTTGTGGGGAGAATTTGCAAATAGTAGAACACTACCATGATTTTAGATTCATGCATTTTTTCGATCAGGTTTATTATATGGGAATTATCTTAAATTTTTCTTAGGTATATAATTGTTAAGCAGGGAAATGACCTGGTATCAGTGTATTCAATTTTGTTAATATTGAACATATTTACTCAAATTTATATTTATCTAAATTAACTATTATTTTGGGTTATTTGGAAAAGACTAATGAACTCTCAGCACTATGTTAGACTTCGCAAAGTAGCTGATTCTGGGATGAAATCTGTGGCACACCTACCTTCACATTGTGATGATGGGCTATGGCAGAAATACACTTGATTCCTGGCTACGACTCCTCATTCTTAACATGAGGACAGAAAATCTTGCTTCTCTTATTTGAGTTTATGCATTGTAATGAATGACAAAACAAGACTCCATTTTTATCCTATTTCTCTCCACTACATCCTCTTTGCCTTGATTTTCACTAGGTATTTTGTTATGGGACTGTAAAGGTAAATCAAAGAATGTTTTCCCTTTTGAGAACCACTTGGATGACTACAGAGATTCTGACCCAGGCTGTGAGTAACCTGCACAAGACACGAATGAGTGGATTAATACAGTAATCAATAAGGATATCTGACTTTTTTACTACATTAAAAAAAAAATGGAATAAATAGTACCTGAGATGAAGGAAAGTGCAGTAAAAAGTCCCTTTAAAAACCAAAGAATAAAACTATGACAGATTCATTCAAACAATTATTGTTCTTTTGTGAAAAGGACAAGTTTGAGGTTAATGTGACATTGTCTATGAAATACTGCAAAACCTCTTGGCCTTGAAAGGTATGTCAACATGCTGCCAGCTTTGGGTTACCTTAGTAACCAATAATAGAATAAGGCCTTGTGAGTATTTAGTGACCAAGGAAAGCGGGAAGCCATTAGAATGTCCTCAGTGGAACCAACATATTTTTTCATTACATTCAACCAGTTTGTGTTCTTTTCTCTCCTCATTTCCAAGCTTTTAGCATAGTTAAATTTAAAAAGTTTTAAAAATAATTTGGTTAAAAAATAAGAGTAAAAAATAGTACCGGGAAACCCAAGACAAATGATTGTGCTGCAGACGTAAATGGCAGTTTGTATGAAACCCTTACCTTAAATCAGTATTAAAATTGAAAATAAGTAACTCAGAAGTGATATGAGACACTTGAGATCATTCTTGGTTACACTTTCGAATTTAGATAAATTCTTTCATTTAAAACAGTCAAGATAAGAACATTTTTCAGTGATATCTTAGTACAATTGGTTACTTCAAATGTAATTCTAGTGATATTTTTTGTATACGTAATCAGGCTACATGGAATATGTACAATTGTCAGTGCCTGGGAATTTATCTAGTTCAATCCCTTCTTTACCCAGGCAATAGTAAGGCTCAGAGAGCTCACCAGGCTAACTAGGGAATGAACAGGATAAGAAAACTTGATACTCGACTGTCGCTGCTTCTCCTGCTACCATGTTGTCTTTCCAACATCACCATGAAGGGAATCAGATCTGGTCACTCACTCATACCAATCAGCAGATTGACTCTTTTTTTTTTTTTTTTGTCTTTTTACCACAGCACACTTACTTTTTTAGCATGGCCCTAGCAAAACAAAAGAGAAAGCAGACCTTTTTTGAAACAGCCTAAGTGGCAATATAATTTATATACCATAAAATTCACCCATTTTAAGTACACAATTAAACAGTTTTTACTATATTTACGGGGCTGTGCAACTATCACTACAGTCTAATTTTAGAATTAACTCAGAAAGTTAATCTGCCTTGCATGGTTCATTTTGGTAAACTTTTAGTGAGGCAAGATTTAATCTTTCCAATATAGAGATTAGGAAATTAAGACCGTAGAGGTGAAACAACTCAACCCAGTTTGCCCATCCAGGCAGTAACAGACCTAAGATGAGAAACCAAGACTGAGATCAAAGCACATATTCTCTGCACTGTGCCACCTCAGTTCTCTCAAAATGAAGAGCTGGCCAAATATTTAAGAAGCAGGTTCTTGATATGAGTGCATTGTATTTTGAAGCATTTTACAACTTGAGTTAGATATACTGTGACCTTAAGTAAAAAAATAATAATGCAAGAATTATTATGAATTAATTCTTAGGGAGAAATATGTAAAAGTGGACTATGTAAGAGATAAAGCAAAAGAAACAAGGTAAAAGTATTTTTACCACTGTGAGTAGGAAACAGATCTATAGGGAGTCACATCCATGAGACTGGGTGTGAGACATTGCTGGTCAATTGCTATTGAAAGTCAGATCATTTGTTGACGATACCCTTCAGCTCACAAGAAAGATTACATTGACAATGACTGCTTTTGGGACACAGAGTAAAATTAACTTCTAGGTTATCCCCGTCAAGGACCATTAAGTCCTGAACTATGAGGGACACTGTGAACAAGTCATATTTTAACCTCCCATGAGCACACGGCCGGCAGGTTTCGGCCCCTTCTCCTCCCTTCAACAAATCTGACCTTCACTGAAATTTATGTGAAAATGAAAAGGGAGAAGAAAGCTGTGGCCCTGCCAAAATCTGACGATGTTACTCATTTTAATTACTGGTATTTGGAAATTAAATGGCCTAGGGCTTGTTCGGCAATTTGTTTCAGGAAAAAAAAAATGATTTAAGCAAGCCACAGGGTCCCAGCATCTTTTTACAGCAGGTGTTGAACAAGGCATTCATTTTTCTTTTTACAGAGTGTCCTTGTAAGCGTAATAACAATTAGGAAGCAAGGCCTTCCCATGGAAACCTGAGGCTTGTTCTGACATTCTTCCTTCAGCTACTTCATTGCTTATAGTTTCCTCAGCCAGATTTGCAAATGCCTGCACTTGAAAATTTCCTTTAAATAATGTCACACTTTGAAGAGCTTTTTTCCCCCCCAGAGAAGTAGAGATTTTAAAGGATAATGTGAAGACTACTTTAAAGTTCATCGACTTCTTTACTTGTCCGTATATTCTATTCTTTAGCTCTGGGTTTAAAGTGCCATTAATACAACACACTGAGGCAATTCAAAAGAAAAGAAGCAGGGGGGCCGTAAATGAAATTTGATTTGAATACATATTTCTATCCATTGAGATTGGCCATCAGCTATATTTTCATGTGTAACAGGTCACAAGTGGATTATACTTTAAAAACAGCTTTTTAAAAAGCTTGGAAAGTTGTAAGTGAAACCTCCACAAACACCAACTAGTTTCCTCTTTACCTTTTGATAAACTTTTTTTCATTCACTCTAAAAATTCCTCAAACTTAGAATACTGGGGTTTTCTTTTTTTGCTATCCTGTTTACTTTAAGATCTGCTAATAAACAATTGTGTATTTCTGAAAAGAAACCTGAGCATGAGCTAAAAGGGAATCTTATCTTCAATACTAGTATATATTTACTCATAGAAATTCTCAAAATAAGATGACAATAGTTTACTTTTGTGTACAGTGTCTATGGCACAGTGTAACTATTAGATATTATACTATAACTTTTATATTCTATATAGTGTTATATAAAATTTTTTTTTAAAGAGTGGCTGATGAGAACCAGCCAGGAAAAAGTATGAAAACAATATGGCATCCAATCAGGTAGTAAAGAGATTAGCTGAGTTAGATCAGGTGGGAGAGACCCAAATATTATGGGAGAGGGAGGGCTCCTATATCCTAGCCTTGAAAATATGGTCCTAAGTCTCAGACTCTTTAGCTGCATCATTGCAGCTATAAAAGCAGAAAAAATAATTAAAATCAAAATCACAGTAATATTACTTTGTTCTAAATTTAGGATTACCTTTTGCCAGTTCAGTGATGATCTCTTTACGTTTTCTTTTTAAGATGCTTAACATATTTAAAAGAACCTGATGTACTGGAGAACCTGACATGTGAATCAATTTTAAGTTGAAATAATTAACATTAGATTAGTGACTTTGAATTAATAGGTATAAGAGAATCTATTATTGAGTTTATAAGTATTTAAATGTGTAAGTGGTCCTGATTTACTATATTTACTGTTTCTTCTCTTTTAGAGTCATAGGAGTTGCTTAAGTGAACATAAAGATTTTGTTTGTTGGGTTTGTAGTCCTGTCCTGGGAGGCTTTTGGAGACCTTGTAAGAATCATATATATTAAATTTGTAAATGTAGATTATAATTCCTAAGGGAACTTAAGTAAATTTGAGGTTAATTGTTTAGGGTAATTTAATCTATTAAATGTGAGCTAGTGAACATCAATCAATGAATAAGTCTAAATGATTATTTTACATTTTAGATTAAAAGTCCTATATCTGTAAGCAATATAACAAGGTTTGTAATTGAATTTAAATGCTTGAGAAAATCTGGGTTTTGAATTTTGTAACTTTACTAACATATTCATTAAAATATATGCAGCAGCAAAAATTTTCTTTTGGGAACACAACCACCAATAATGAAACACCCTCGGATGTTTAATAAACTCAATAAATTAAGATTCCCTGTTTGATGAGCATTAATTTTTATATTCTTAATTATACTGCAAGTTTTGTAAGGGCATGGGCTATATCTAAACTTTTCCTGCAATCTCCCCCTTTACACCAAATACCTAACACTTCCTATGAGGATATAAGATGCAGATATTTGCTGAGACTGAAATTAGTCAAATAACCAAATGATAATTATTACAGTAGTGCATGATATAGAAAATCTGTTCAGTTGAAGAGCTGTGTTTGTTGAAAATTGGATTTGAGATGTAATTAGGGCCATTGAAAATTTCCATGTAGGAGCCTTATAAAAAGGGACATATACAAGGTGGCTCAGAGCTCCAAAGGTGACTCTCCTTCCTCACCATTCTGAGATTATGAGTAACGTGAAAAAGATAAAATTAAGAAAGAAGAGGGGACACAAGACTGGAAGAGAGAAGGAGGTTTTTCCTGGGATGGAAAATTGGAGTAAATATTCTCTGAAGTTCTTCCTAAATTGAATATATCTTAATGCCAAGGAAGGGGATGGGATGATAGCACTATGAAGTAGATGCTGAGGACACTGAAGCAATGAAAGTTTAGGTAACCTGCCAAAAGTCACCCCACTAGTAAGGCACAGCACTGGAACTCAGACTGAGGCAGCTTACCCTTGTCTTCCTCAATATGTTATTCTTAAAGGATTTATTGAATAATTACTATGGAGAACATGGCAGGTGGCAGTAAGCTCTCTGAAGAGAAGTAAAGCAGGCAAAGGGATATATAGAGAGGGGAAACACATTTAGATATGTGGGTCATGGAAGACCTCTCTGAGGAGATGAGTGGATATCTGAAAGAAGAAAAGGAGAGGGCTGGGTGAAGATAAGGAGTAACATGTCCAGGTGTACAGATCCATCAGTGCAAGATTCCTAACGTGGGGGTAGGCAGAAAGAGTTTCAGGAATTGTAAGGAAGCCAGTGTAGCTAAGGGAAAGTGAACAGCCAAAGAGTAGGAAATCAAGTCTCAGAGATAGCCAGAGACAAAATCATACTAAACCTACAGGCCATGATAAAGATTTTATACAAAGTAGTGATTGCATTTGTAGCTTTTAGTTTACTATATATTTTAAGGAAAGTATATGACATTTATTAGCCAGTCTATAAATATCTGGAGAAGAATGCAACAGGAAGCTGCCTGGAGCCAGTGCCATGTGAGGACAGGGT
Organism: Mormoops blainvillei; assembly: GCA_004026545.1. NCBI lineage: Eukaryota > Metazoa > Chordata > Mammalia > Chiroptera > Mormoopidae > Mormoops > Mormoops blainvillei. The sequence goes on from PVJD01003565.1 coordinate 35,995, forward strand.
GATGTGTATTAGCAGCTGTCACGGCACATCTGGAGTTCTTGGGAGAATTTGAACAAATTGTTTTTACTGAAAAAGTTAAAGACAGTGATGGAAAATTGTCATTTTATGAATAAAATTAATGATTCATTTGTAAATGTCATTTTATCATAAGTAACTGAAAGTGATAAAGTGATTAAGAAGTATAACTTAAAAGTTGGTTTCAACAGAAGCTACTCATCTAGGAATATAATAATAATGTACTATTAAATTACTTTCTTTACTATTGTTGATTAACATTATCTCCAAAATTCCATTTGCCTGTCACTTTTTATTCTTTCTATTCGTTTCTAGGTTCCACCCTCTCACAAAAGTCTAGATTTCCTTACAACCTTACCATGTAAAATTTTCTTTCCAGTGGTTCTCAATAGTGGGCTATTTATATTCCTAAAAGCAATTTGTCACAATGACCATGGATAGGGTCATTAGAGGGCAAAGGCCTGGCTGCTAAATGTCCTGCCCTCCAAGGGACAGTCTTTCATAATGAATTGTTCTTCCCCAAATGACAATACTACCCTAGCTGAAAACACTACACACACTTGAGGTTCCTTTTTAATTTATTAAAAAATATGGATTCACGCACCTAATAAGTTTCTAGAGATGAAGATTTCCTGCCCAGCATTTTAATGATTTTAATAATTTCCCCCAGCCCAGTTTAAACTGCTTCACATCAGTAGCTTCTTTTAGTCCTCTACTATATCAGTTAGAAAATGAAGTGGGTTTTCTAGACCAGATTATAAGGATAATATTATTGGAAGTATTTTGTCTGATTGAGAGGCATTTTAATGTATGCATATATTACACAGCTCCATATAGAAGGGTACATTCATTATATTTGAAAAGGTCAAGCAAATATTTACAATGTGATTCCATCACAGGTAATACGTTTTCATCAAAAATGAAGGATTCAGGCACATTGGTAGTTAAATATGTGTGACCATTTGTTTTATAATGGCTGGAGTTCTGTGCTTTCTGCCTGATTGATTAGTAGTTGGAAGAGACTGGCAGGTAAGAAATGGATGATTAGACAAATTCTATATACAGATTAATCTTCAACATCCTCCAGCATCTAGCCATTAACATAATTAGCCAACTTGGCTCCCTCAGGTTTTACAACTTTTAGGGCCATAATGGGTACCATTTTCACTTATTAACATGCAGAAGAATAACTCATGAGCATATTTTCTTGACCTTGATTTTTTTCTTTCACAAGTTTTCAATGGCAGACAAAGTAATTTATAGAGAAACGTTTCATGCCAAGGGAAGTAGCAAGGTTGAAATGCAGATAAATATATTCCCATTTGGTAGATAATCTCAATAGCACCTTTTATTTGTTTGGGGCTTTAAATTTTAGAAAGTGCTTTCACCCACACTGCCTCCATTGCTTCCCATGACAGCCCTGTAAGTCAGGGCAAATATTGCCAGCAAACATTGTTTCCAAGAGGTGATGTACAACTAATGCACTAGCAGGTTAAGCTATTTCCAGAGGACACTTGGCTGGTCGGGATGAGCTCAAAATAAGATTTTCTGAATCCCAACCCACTATCTCTGTGCCTTTTAATTTCATCATAGAAAGAAAGTAAACTGGGGGTGGAAATTCTGTCCTTTGTATTTGGATAAAATCTGGATGAGATTTCATGCACCCAAGATTTTAGGTTACTGGTAATTTCCCCGAATGAGTGAAAAATATTCAAGTAAATATTCTCACTCTTAAATGACTACTTAATACATTTAGCTCTATATTTAATAAGCATGAAAACTCATTTGGACATATTTCAGAAAATACAAAGGACCCATTTTTTAATCTGAGGAGGTTTAAAAATTAAAAGCCATGAAAACAGTTAATGATTTCAGAGGGACTGCCAAATTAAACTAGAAGGCCAGTAACAGCCCACAGAAGATTTCTTCGGATGAAAAAAGAAAGTCTACTGGCGAGACGGCCTTACATTCAGTCTGAGTCAGCCAATTTATTAAACAACACAGCAACAAAACAAAGTTATGTCATTCCCCTCTCCCCAAATTGATGGTGAGTGTCTTTTTTCAATTTTCTTTTTTTTCAGCTGGTGATTTGACATCCCAGCAATCCTAGTAGACCTATCAGATAGTTTGACTAAAGCTGTTAATTACAGATACACCATTTTGGAATAATATGCTTAATTTCTTTAGTTAAGGGAACTATATAAATGTATCCCTTGAAAATGAATATTCATTTCTAAGTATGGAACTCAATATATAAAAAGCAAATGAAATTTAAGTTTTAAAGAAGTATATAAAAATAGTATTCCAACATATTTGAGGAATGAAGACACAGCAAAAAGGCAAGGACGGGTATAATTTTAAGAATGAGCAACTTACAATGATATTTAATTTTTCTGAACATTAAAACATGGGTTTTATGAGCAATAAAATTTCAGAAGAGGGCATTACCCAGGGAAATTATTGACCATGTGAAGTTAATGGACCTCTCCCTTGCCTTGGGCTATGAAACCTTTTAGCTAGACATCCATCAATCTTGGAAAATGCCTATACCAGGATCATGAATGTGTGAGAAAGTTGAGAAAAGAGTGATGTAGGAATAAAAAAGATACAAAAAGGATACAAAGTTTACATCTAAGGAGTCATCACTAGATATTTTTATACAAATTGTCTGTCAAGGTAGTATAGAGGTTCTCTTCATTCTCTCTCTCTCTCTCTTTCACAATAACTTCCTTCTATGCCTTTGAGGCCTATACCAATTCAGAAAAAAATTTATTCAAAACAAAATAACTTCTTAACATCACTTTGCCAAAATGTAAATGAAATTTTTTAGACTAAATTAGTCCTAAGAACTGTTCAGACATTTGCCAGAGCAAGGAAAGGGGAAGTAGGAAGAAGTGCAAGAGAGAGGAGGAGGACTTGGGGAAGAAGTGCGTCTTCTGGTAAAGGAGGAAGCAGCAAGTTGGGGTACACACCCTAGCCAGCACCACACCAGAGTTATTTCCCATTACTGCGTTGTTGAGACAGCGTGATGTGACATTAGGAACTAAAGGGGATAATCTTGCATTGTCTGCTACATTTTCTGGGTCTAAATGATCTGTGTTTGTTTTTAATAAATGATTAATTATTTTACTTTAATAAACCATTTTTGGGGCATTGAAATGCATGACACCAGCATTTTCAAATTATTTATTAAGGTCAACGTGAAAATTCCAAATAATTCCAAATGGCAGTCAGAATACTTCTTAAAGTAATTTATTTCCCATGCTTTACATTTACTGTTTTATGTTAAATGGAAAAAATCAACCTAATAAGAATTACTATTATTATGTTGCAAAACTAAAATGCAGAATGACTGATTGTTAAAGTTAAATTATAGTCTTTGAACAAGTCCTTTTTATTCTCATTGATAAAAGGCCAAAAAAGGAAAGGCTCATTTAAAGCAAAAATAACAGCTATTGCTATTTACAATCGGCTTACAACTGTGCCAAGAAATACTGAAGGCATATAAAACATTGTACTTGTCCTCGGGCAGCTCACAATATGTTTTGGTAGGAATGATTAACATCTGTAAAGTGATGATGACAGTATGTTAATATTGGGAATTGCATGATATGCTATGGAAATTCAAAGTAGACGGAGGTCAGTGAAGACAGAGGAAATGGGGCTTATGCTGCTCTGGAAGATGGGTGGAATTTGAGTCTCTATAGGAAGAAGCAAGGGCATTCTAATAAAGGGCTAGGATAAACAAAGTACAAACATATTTGTGGAGCTAGTGTAGACAGCTGAACAACCAGTGTAAATCATATGTGTAGAAAAGTAAGGAGAAATGTTAGAAAAGTATGTCTAGGCAATATGAATCAGCTGAAAGAGCACATGATGGTGATTAGAATCTCATAACCTGAAGCTAAGCCCAGACTTTACCAAACACAGGTTAGTTGTGATGTTTTACAAGTCATCACCCACTCAGTCTCAGTTTTCCCATCTATAAAATGACACATTTAATGAGGATTAAATAAAAACATGTGAGCTTGTAAATGTTTGCACAATTATTATGATTATGGGAAAATGGCACTAGAGCAGAAGTACTGAGACTCTATGTGATGAGACATTTATTGAGCAGGAAAGTAGCAAAATTATAGTAGTCTTAAGAAAAATTACTCCTGGTAATGACAGTCAAGACAAACTGGGTGGACAAAAACCAGACTCAGGAAAGCTAGCTGTGAAACTACTGTAGAAGGCTGACATGTCAAATTATGGATTATGGCAAGAGCAAAGGAATGGAGAAAAAGGGTTGGACTCTAAGTACTGGAATATCTGCTGTCTTTTTGGATTTCTTCATTGTGGATATTTTGATAGCACATGAAATCTACCTGGGGCAAAGACTGTTCTTAAAGGTAGACAAATAAGCACCCTCACTGGTGGTGTAAACGATGACACTATTCTATTCTTATATTGTCAGTAATAATTCAAATTAAATAAATGCACTTCATTGAGCTTGTGTATACAAGATATAATGATAGGTGCTAACTTGTATAGAATACAGAGAAGATATATTTTCCAATCTCCGCGGAAGCAGTTTGACTTAGTTTATGTCAATATGCACACATATATACACAAACACAGTATTAATAGCATTGCCAGCTCCAAAGTCTAGTAGTAAATATGAGAAACAAAATTCTCAATCAGAGAGAAATACTGAATGATCTGATACATATTATTATCAGACAAGAATAATTTTCCTTTTTTTAAACAAATGGCTGAAATCATTTCACTAATCATCAATTGTCAACCAGTACAACAATTATTGTCGAACAAAATTACAGAATCCCATCATCATCTGCTTTCATGGAAATACATAATTGCAAAGAATGCTTAAAGCAACACCTAATTTTATAATGAGTGATGAAATCCCTCTAGATTTATAAGAACAACTAGCTACATTAGAGAGTATTTATTTATTTATTTATTTATTTATTTTTATTGTTGTTCAAGTACAGTTTTGTCCATTTTCCTACCACCACTCCCCCGCCCCTCTCATCGCCACCTCCCAACCTCAATCCTACCCCTGCCTTGGCTTTGTCTATGTGTTCTTCATACATGTTCCTTGGTTACCCTCCCCCTGTTTCCCCCTATTTATCCCTCCTTTCTCCCCTCTGGTTACTGTTATTTTGTTCTTTATTTCCATGTCTCTGGCTCTATTTTACTCACTTGTTTCTTTTGTTGATTCAGATCCATTTATAGGTGAGAGTATATGGTATTTGTCTTTCACTGCCTGGTTTATTTCACTTAGCATAATGCTCTGCAATTCCATCCATGCTGTTGCAAAAGGTAGTTCTTTCTTTCTTTCTGCGGCATAACATTCCATTGTGTAAATGTACCACAGTTTTTTGATCCACTCATTTACGATGAGACCTTAGGCTGTTTCCAGTACCTGGCTATTGTAAATTGTGCTGCTATGAACGTTGGGGTGCATAGGTTCTTGTGAATTAGTGTTTCGGGATTCTTAGGGTATAATCCCAGCAGTGGAATTGCTGGGTCAAAAGGCAGCTCCATTTTTAGTTGTTTGAGGAAATTCCATACTGTTTTCCACAGTGGCTGCACCAGTTTTTTTAAAAGTTCTTTTTAATTTTAGTTGCAATTCTATTTTACCAGTCCTTACTTTTTCCAGACTAATTGCAATATCACATCTCACTTACATGATTCACAATTCTTGTCACTATCTTTAAATTGCATTTAAAACATGAATGTCCACAAGGGTTCCCTTTTCTCCACATCCCTGCCAGGACTTGTTTGTTGATTTGTTTATGATGGACATTCTGACTGGTATGAAGTGGTATCTCTCTGATTATTAATGATGTTGAACATTTTTTCATGTGTCTATTGGCCATCTCTGTGTCCTCTTTGGAGACCTGACTCCTTTGCCCATTTTTAAAATTGGGTTGTGTGTTTTCTTGGTGTTGCATTGTATAAATTCTTTATATATTTTGGAAATTAACCCCTTATGAGATATAATATGGCAAATATGATCTCTCATTCATTGGGCTCCCTTGTTATTTTGTTGATGGTTTCCTTCACTATGGAAAAACTTTGTAGTTTAATATAGTCTGATTTGTATATTTTTTTCCTTTGTTTCCTTTGCCCAAGGATATATATTGGCAAAAAAAATATTGCTATCAGAAATGTCTGAAATTTTACTGCCTATGTAGCCACCTTGGAGAACAGTATGGAATTTCCTCAAAATATTAAAAATGGAACAGCCTTTTGGCCCAGCAATTCTACTGCGGATATTTCTGAAGAAACTTGAAACACCAATTTGAAAGAATATGTGCACCCCTATTTTCATTGCAGCATATTTATAATAGCCAAGATATGGAAGCAGCCCAAGTGCCCATCAGTAGATGAGTGGCAAAAAAAAAAAAAAAAGCTGTGGTACATTTACACAACGGAATACCATGAGGCTGTAAAAAGAAGGAAGTTTTATCTTTTGTGACAGCATGGATGGACCTGGAGAATATTATGCTAAGTAAAATAAGCCAGTCATAGAAAGACAAATACCATACTATCTTACTTGTATGTGTAATCTAATGAACAAAATAAACTGATGAAAAAAATGGAAACGAGGTATGGACAGATGGAAGAGAGTGAGAGCTGTCAGAGGGGAGGGAGATTTTGGGGGCTAGGAGAAAGAAGGTGAAGGTATTAAGCAAAAAAAATTTTTATACACACACACACACACACACACACACACACACACACAGAGACACAGGCAACAGTGTGGTGGTAGCCAGAGGGAAAGGGGGATGGGGGAGGTGGAGGTGGGCAAGGGGGGAAAATGGGGATGGAAAGAGACTTGACTTTGGGCAATGGGCACATGATGCAATGTGCAGATGATGTTTTGTTGACCTGTACACTTGAAACCTGTATGCTTTTGTGAACAAATATCACCCTAATAAATTCAATTAAAAAATAATAGTCCAAAGAGAACTTGGCCTAATGAAACATATTTCTAATTGAAGTACAAAAAACAACAACAACAACAACAACCTTGAATGTCCAGCTTTATCTAACCTACCAGCAGTTTTGACACAAACACGAAAGTAAAACAACAGTAACAGAAGAGCAATTTTTCTGTCATAGCAGTTTGTTCATTTGCCACAAATGAATGTAAACATAGGCTATGGAAAAGCTGTCACCCTTCTGATAACGGTTGCCCTGCTTGTAAGAAAACACCAAAAAAGTCACATTCAAATAGGTGTGAGCTCATGCCCTGCCTGGTGTGGCTCAGTGGTTTGAGTGCTGGCCTGTGAACAAAGGGTCGCCAGTTTGATTCCCAGTCAGGGCACATGCCTGGGTTGCGAGTCAGGTCCCCAGTTGTGGGCATGTGAGAGGCAACCACAGATTGATGTTTCTCTCCCTCTCTTTCTCTCTCCCTTCCTCTCTCTCTAAAAATAAATACATAAAATCTAAAAATAAATAAAATAAAATAAAATAAAATAAAATTAAATTAAATTAAATAGGTGCAACTTCAACATTTGTCTCATTAAAGGGAAAATACTGTAGGTTGATGCCTTGAGTGGATCATTTATACAGTGTGACTGAGCGAGAGAGAGAGAAATCCTGTCATACTTGCCTCCTATGTTATACATTGCCATTCCATCAAGTCAAATCTAATATAAATGAATCACATTAATCAGAAAATGTGAATTTTTACAGGACAAGCTAAAGGGGCATGCCATTTTCAATTAGATTAGTGATCTAAAATTAGCTACTGACACAAGCAAGTATACATGGTCAATTTGCCTGCCTGAAACTGAAAATTAAACAAGACATATTGGATAATAGATAGCCCTAGAGGGGACATGGCAACTGTAATTCACTCATGTTGTTCAGTTGATGTCACGAGCCACCAAAGAATATTCAATCTTGTGCTCATTTGGAGATGGTTGGATTTAACTCAAGAAAATACTTAGATCAATCATCCATTGATTTAGTTCTTTGAGTACTAGGGGGTGAGTACAAGAAAGAACATTTGTTATTTTTTCTTTTTAAAAATTATATTTTATTGATTATGCTATTATACTTGTCCCAATTTTTCCCCCTTTGATCCCCTCCACCCAGCACGCCCTACTCCCTCAGTCAATCCCCACACCATTGTTCATGTTCTTGGGTCATGCATATAAGTCTTTGGCTACTCCATTTTTTATACTGTACTTTACATCCCCATGTCTATTCTATAACTACCTATTTGTACTTCTTAATCCCATCCCCTCTTCACCTCTTCCCCCACACCCACTCCCATCTGGCAACCAACAAAACAATCTCTGTAACCATGATTCTGTCTCTGTTCTTCTTGTTTGCTTTGTTTGTTTTTTAGATTTAATTGTTGATAGATATGTATTTATTGCCATTTTATTATTCATAGTTTTGATCTTCTTTTTCTTAAATAAGTCCCTTTAACATTTCATATAATAATCGTTTGTAATGATGAACTCCTTTAGTTTTTTCTTGTCTTGGAAGCTCTTTATCTGCCCTTCAATTCTAAATATCTTTGCTGGGTAGAGCAATCTCGGCTATAGGTCTTCGCTTTTCATGACTTTGAATATTTCTTGAAAATCCCTTCTAGCCTGCAAAGTTTCTTTTGAGAAATCAGCTGACAGTCTTATGGGAACTCCCCTGTAGGTAACTAACTTCTTTTCCCTTGCTACTTTTAAGATTCTCTATTTATCTTTAACCTTTGGCCTTTTAATTATGATATGTGTTGGAGTGGGCCTCTTTGCATCCATCTCATTTGGGACTCTCTGTGCTTCCTGGACTTGCATGACTATTTCCTTCACCAAATCAACAAAGTTTTCTTTCATTATTTTTTCAAATAGATTTCCCATTTCTTGTTCTTTCTCTTCTCCTTCTGGCGCCCCCATGATGTGAATGTTGGACCTCTTGAAGTTGTCCCGGAGACTGTTTATACTATCCTCATTTTTTTGGATTCTTTTTTCCTCTTGTTGTTCTGATTGATTGCTTTTTTTTTCTTCCTTATGTTCTAAATCATTGATTTGATTCTCTTGGCTTTATCCACTCACTGTTGTTTCCCTGTAAATTGTTCTTTATTTCAATCAGTGTAGCCTTCATTTCTGACTGGATCTTTTTTGTGCTATTGAGTCCCTCATTAAGTCCCTTGAGCATCGTTATAACCACTGTTTTGAACTCTGCATCTGATAGATTGCTTATCTTCATTTTGTTTAGCTCTTTTTCTGGAGTTTTGATCTGTTCTTTCATTTGGGTCATGTTTCTTTGTCTCCTTGTTTTGGCAGTCTCCCTGTGTTTGTTTCTATGTATTAGGTATAGTTGCTATGACTTCCTGTCTTGGTAGTGTGGCTTAATATAGTCAGTGTCCTGTAGGGTCCAAGGACATGGCTCCACTATCACCCAAGCTGGGTACCTGAGGTGTACCCTTCATGTGAACTGAACAAACCTTCCTCTTGTAGTTGAGACTTAGTTGCCGTTGACATGTCAATGGGAGGGATTTACCAAGGCTAGTCAGCAGCAAGGATTGGCTGTGATCACTGACCACCAACCTCAACCCTCTGTGGAGGATCAGCTGTACAGGGGCAGGGTGGTGGTACTCCAGTGTAGTCTATAGCTCTCCATTAGGTGCATAGGACCTGCGATTTCCCAGGTGGTTCAGGTCAAGGTCAGCCCCAACCTATGTTCTGCCCAGGGCCACCATGCATGACCTATAAAGCAACCTGAGAGGGCTGCTACTTGTGGTAGGCTTGGAGATTCCCAGGCACAGCCAAGCTGTGAATCTAGGTTGGCTGCTACTAGTGTCAGACCTGGGACCACTTAGCAAGAGTTACAGGAGCTGGGAGCTTTCTGAGGCTGGTTGTTGCTTGTTGGAGAAGATTTAGGAAGTTGTGAAGAATGAGCCAAGACCAGTCATTCATATGGAAAAGTTGGTCTTAACATGGGTGGGCCCATAAGTTGGGTGAGACAGAGTGTCAGGGGACTTCTAGGGTGGGGCAAATAGTGTTAGTGTTAGTGGGTATCTACAGTGTTAGCCAGGTTGATGGAGTCTCAGACATGGCACCAGCCTGCTGGCTCTGTGGCTTTGTGGGGGGAGTTCACAAAAGAGACAATGGCCTCAGCCTATCCTTCTGTCTCAGAGAAAGTTGTCTCCCAGTTGTCTCCCAGCTCTCTCCTTGACTCCAGACACTTCAGTTTCTCCCTGTAGGCCACTGGTGTCTTTCAGGCTGCTACCCCAGCACTGGAGTTCAGAGAGAGTGAGTCTGACTAAGTCTGTGTGTAGGTTCTTTAAGAGGCACTGTTTGGGACTCCAGAAGTTTTTTCCACCAACTCAGTCCCTGCTGGTTTTTGCAACCAGAATTTATGGGGACTTATCTTCCTGTCACTGGAACCCTGGGCTGGGTGGCCTGGTGTGGGGCTGGGCCTGCTTGCTCCTCGGATATCCCTCCTGAATTTTTACCCACCACATGTGGGTGTGAGGCCAGCATATTCTGTGTCTTCACCCCTCCTACCAGTGTGGAAGGATATAGTTTCTTTAATCTATGGTTGTTCGACTTCCATTCAACTTGATTTCTGAAAGTTCTGAGTGATGGTTGTCCTATAGTTTAGTTGTAATTTTGATGTGGTTGTGTAAGGAGGTGAGCTGTGTTTACCCTTGCCACTGTTGTCTGCTATTGTTTCAATAAAGAAGCAAATTAAGATGGCAAAGGAAAATGGTTCATTGGCAGGTCAATATCTCATTATTGATATGTATGAGTACTTTTGGAATGGAGAAACATGTCTTTACATAACCACACTTAAGCTTTCTGTACTTACTTTTTTCAATTTCACATTGTAAATAATATACCCACCTCACTCTTATCACAGGTCATTGCCAGTCTTGGTGAAAATAATATACATAAATGGACTTTGAAGAATTAAGTGTTTTCATGTTGTTGCTACCATTATTGTTACTTCAAAATGTAACTAAGAATCATTTTGTAAAGTTTACTTTGTAAACTGCATATATTTGCATCTTCTGTGCATTTGGTAAGGTAAGAATACACAATTAACAAAGTCATGTAGCAGAGTTTGTTAGTTATTCCAATATGTGTAATGTTTAGTCACCAAATTAAGGTTTTTTGTCTTGATCTTAGGCTCTGGAAGTAAAATGCAAGAGGCGTGAAATTTTGGAAGAATTTGGCTCATTTTTATAGGCTATTTTTTAGAGCAGTTTTAGGTTTACACGCTCAATTTAGAAGAGGTTACAAAGATTTCCTATATACCCTTCGCCCCTACACATGCATAGGCTCCCTATTATTAATGTCACTGACCAGGATGGTATTTTTGTTTTTGCCAAGGGTAAACCTACATTGACACATCATTACCACCCACAGTCCATAGTTTACCTTAGGGTTCACTGTTGGTGTTGTAAATTCTATGGGTTTGGACAAAAGTGTAATGATGTATATCCATCATTGTATATCATACAGTGTATTTTCACCACCCTAAAAATCCTCTATGCTCTGCCCATTCTTGCCTCACACCCAGCCTTTGAAAACCACTAATCTTTTTACTGTCTCCATAGTTTTGCCTTTTACAGAATGTCATGCAATTGGAATCACACAGTATGATTTGCTTCTTTCACTTCATAATATACATTTAGTGTTCCTCCATGTCTTTCTAATGGTTTAATAGCTCATATCTTTTTAGCACTGAATAATATTCCATTATCTGTATATATCACAGTTTATGTATCCATTCACCTGCTGAGGAAGATCTTGGTTGCTCCCAAATTTTGGAAATTATTAATAAAGTTGTTATAAACACCTGTGTACAGGTTTTGTGTAGATATAAGTTTTCAGTTCCTTTGGGTAGATACCAAGGAGCACAACTGCTGTATTGTATGGTAAGAGTATGTTTAGTGTTTTAAGAAAGTGCCAAACTCTCTTCCAAACTGACTGTGACATTTTGCATTCCCAGCAGCAATGAATGAGAGTTTCTGTGGCTCCATATCCTCACCAGCATTTCATGTTGTCAGTGAATATGACTTATTTTTACAATAGTACAAGTGGTTTTTAGTTAAAAGAAACAAATAATTATAGTTGATAATGAAAGTTCTTTGACAGATTATTTTCTAAGTGGTACACATACTCTCATGTTATCTCGCATACATACATATAAGTATTTTATAAAGAAACTGACGTAGTTCAGCAAAGTTGCTATAAAGTGAATGTATTTAAAATTTATTTTGTTTCTTAATTGACCTCTATAGCTTTGAGGAAAACCTACTGGATTACTCATGTAATAAAGCATATTAAAAATGCAGCAATTTTGAAAATAAGCAATATATTTGAATTATTACTTCACAAAAGGGGATACCCAAATGGTTAATAAGCACATATAAAAATTCTCAACATTATTGTTCTCAAAGAAATGAAAATTAACATTAATAATATACCATTAAACACCTACCTAAAATTAAAGACATTGACAACACCCAGTATTGGTAAAGATGTGGAACAATCAGAACTCTCATACGTTGGGGCCAGGAGTGTAAATTGAAACAACCACTTTGGAGAAATGTTTGTCAGTATCTACTGAAGCTAAATATAATGCTGACCATTACAATGTTACATTTATTCCCAAGAAAATGAGTGCAAAAGTATGAGAAAGTTCTTAGAAACTTTATTCACGATAGCCCCAAACTAGAAACAACTCAGATACCCAACAACAGTAAAATGAATAAACAAATAGTGGTAGATTCATTCAGTGGACTATACTCTGCAATGAACAAGAATGAACTACTGCTATACACAGCAATGTAGATTTCTGTTATGGACATAACGATGAGCCAAAAAATCCAGAGTCAAAGGAGTAGCTTCCATTTATATGTGTTTCAGCAGTAAGCAAACCAAATGCATTGTGATAAAAGTCAAAAGAGTGGTTCCCTCTGGGAGTATAATATAAGAAGCAAGGTCTTAAGGGAACCCTCTGGAGTACTGGGAATGTTCTATATCTTGATCTGAGTGTTGTCAGTGTCTTTAATTTTAGGTAGGTGTTTAATGGTATATTATTAATGTTAATTTTCATTTCTTTGAGAACAATAATGTTGTGCGCGTGTGTGTGTGTTCACTGAGTTGTGAATTTAAGATTAGTGTTATGGGGGATAAGTGGTGATGGATGGAGACTTGCCTTGGGGTGGTGAACACACAATACAGTGTACAGATGATGTGTCGTGGAATCGTGCACGTGAAACCTATATAATTTTGTTACCCAGTGTTGCCCCAATAAATTCAATAAATAATTTCTGTGCTTTACTGTATCTTGTACCTTAATAAACAATTTTAAAAATGCATCTTTAAAAGCACAAAAAGTTAATTTCTGACAAAGTACAAATATTAATAAAGAATTGATATTTCGAGCAATATCACTGAGCCATACTAAAAAATGTCAAAGCAATAGTCAAAATGGTAAGGCAGTATAGTTTTAAAACTCTGCCAGTATGATGGTTCCATCATGACACATTTTTCCACACAAACTTCATAATTCAAATAGGCTTGCCAACTGCTTCCAATATACTTGAAACGTTTCAGTTTCCATTCAACATAATTTAAAAAATACCTTCATGTACATATTTTGTTGAGTATACTGGTTTCTCTCCAAACATTTTTTGTCTGCATGCTGTATTCAATTATGTAAACCTGTGTGACTGTTTTCAGGATTATTGAATAAAAAAAAGAGTTATAAAGAAAACTACAAGGTGGAAAATTCTTTTTGTATACTGGAGACCTGATGCAATTAAGACAAAGAGTAATCTAAAAACTAGTTGATACCCAAATGCTTAATAAGAATGATTAATTTGTAGCCTTCTAGGCAATATGGCAGTGCAGGTAAATGCGGTACTTGCCTCCCCCAACAACCACATCAAAATTACAACTAAACTACAGAACAACCGTCATTCAAAACCACCTGAAATCTGGCTTAATGGAAGTCCTACAAGTAGGGAATTAAAGAAGAAACCACATCAACACTGGTAGAATGGGCAGAGATGTGGAATAGGCTAGCCCTACACCCAAGTGTGGCAGATAAAAATCAGGAGTGATATCTCGGTTTTAGAGGTCTCCCCTGAGGAGCAAGGGGCCAAACCCAGGTTTCCAGTGCCAGGAAGAGAAGACCAGATAACTTCTGGTTATAAAAATGAATGGGGATTGGGGCTGAGGGAGACGGAGGGTTCCTGGAATCCCAGGCAGTTCATCTGAAAAGGCCAATGCATGGACTTACTCCCTCTGAACTCCAGCACTGGGGCAGGAGCTTGAAAGGCACTGGAGGCACATGGGGAGAAACTAAATTGTCTAGTATTAGGACGAGAGCCGGAGTGGGTAGCTTTCTCTCAGACAGAAGTGCTGTCAGAGGTGATTGTTCATTTTCTGGGCCCTTCCCACACAGAGCCAGCTGGGACACACCCTATCTGAGACTCCATTAACCTGACTCACACTATTTGCCCACCCTGGCGATTCCCTGAGACCCTGCCCCACACAACTTGTGGACACACCCAAGCTGTTGCCAGAGGCTTTTTCACACCAATGGTCTGCCTTGGCTCATGTTTCAGACTTTCCTACAATCTCTCAAACAAACAGAATCTGGCCTCAATAAGCCCCATACCTTTCACTAAGTGACTTCAGGTGTGGCACTAGCAGCAGCTGGCCTGGTTCATAGCTGGGCCACGCTTGGGCACCTCCAAGCCCAGCATGAATAGTGGCCATCTGCAGATCACCTTGCAGCTTATGCTGGGTGGCCCTGGGCAGAACACAGGCAGAGGCTGACCTTGGCCTGCACCTACCTGAAGGCCCCAGAGCCAGTGTACCCAGTGGACAGCTTTAGACCACATCAAATAGCAACCACCCAACCACCTCCACAAGCGACACACTCAAGGGGCAGACTCGGAGAGCACCAGAGCCCTGCTGAAGTAAGTCCTGCTCTGTGGAGTGGGCCCCTGCACAGCTGATCCTCCACAGTGGTTGGAGGTTTGTGATCAGTGGTCACAGCCGGTCTTTGCAGCAGAACAGCCTAGGGGTAAATCCCTTCCATTGATGTGCCAATAGCAATCAAGGCTCAACTACAAGAGGAGAATGTACTCAGCCCACAAAAAGGGCACACGTTGAGTGCCCAGCTTGGGTGACTGAGGAGGCTGTGCCACTGGACCCTACAGGACACCTACTACATTAGGCCACTCTACCAAGCTTGGGGAACATAGTGGCTCTACCTAATACATAGAAATAAACACAGAGAGACTGCCAAAATGAGAAGACAAAAAAACATGTCCCAAATGAAAGAACAGAACAAAACCCCAGAAAAAAACTAAACAAAATGGAGACAAGCAATCTAGTAGATATAGAGTTCAAAACACTGATTATAAAGATGCTCAATGACCTCAGTGAGAACTTGAACGGCATAAAAAAGGACCAGTCAGAAATGAAGGATACACTCACTGAAATGAAGAATAATTCACGGGGAATCAACAGTAGAGTAGATGAAACTGAGAATCAAATCACCAATTTGGAATATAAGGAAGCAAAAACACCCAATCAGAATAGTAAAAAGAAAAAAGAATTCAAATAAATGAGGCTAGTGTAAGGAACCTCAGGGACAACCTCGAGTGTACCAACATTTGCATCATGAGGGTGTCTAAAGGAGAAGAGGGAACAATAAGTTGGAAACCTATTTGAAAAAATAATGGTAGAGAACTTCCCTAAGTTAGTGAAAGAAATAGGAATACAAGTTTTGAGAGTGCAGACTGCCAAACAAGATGAACCTAAAGAGGTTCACACCAAGATATATCATAATTAAAACACCAAAGGTTAAAGACAAAGAGAGAATCCTAAAAGCAGTAAGAGTAATAGAGTTAGTTACCTACAAGGGAGCTCCCATAAGACTGTCAGCTGATTTCTCAATAGAAACTTTGCAGACCAGAAGGGAGTGGCAAGAAATATTAAAGGTGATGAAAAGCAAGGACCTATAACCAAGATTACTCTAACCCAGCAAAGCTATTATTTTGAATTGAAGGACACATAAAGAGCTTCCCCGACAAGAAAAAGCTAAAGGAGTTCATGACCACCAAACCAGTATTATAGTAAATGCTAAAGGGTCTTCTTTAGGAAGACAAAAAAGATAAAAAATACAGACAATAAAATGGCAGTAAGTACATATATATCAATTATTGAATCTAAAAAAATAAAGAAGCAGAACAGAAACAAGATCGTAGATACAGAGAACATTTCGATAGTTACCAGATGGGAGGGGAGTTGGGGGGGATGGGTGAGAAAGGCAAAGAGATTAAGAAGCACAGATTGGTTGTTACAGAATAGTCATGGGGATGCAAAATACAGAATAGGGAATATAGTCAGTAATATTCTAATAACTATATATGATGTCGGATGGGTATGAGATTTATCAGGATGATCACTTAGTAAGTTTGTAATGTCTAACCATTGGGGTGTACACCTGAAAGTAATATAATAATGTATGTCAATTATAATTGAAAAATTAAAAAATGATAAAAAAGATGCCAGGCCTTTCAGGCATATCTGATTAGTTTTGCAGAGGGAGAAATCCAGCATTACTACCTGTTCATGTCTTTTATTTAACACTCCTTCTTGTATCCCCAGCTCTCCTGACACATATCATGAATCACAATGCGAGCTATGAGTCCCCAACTGAAAATCGTAGTGTGTAACTGAGTCATGGTCCATTCCAACCTGTAGGCCTAGGTTCTAAGGAGGCAACTGAAAATGTCCTTATGAATTTCAATATTATATAGTCTTGATTTTTTTCTTCTTAGAGCTTACAACAACTAAAGACTACATTGAAACCTCAAAGAAAGAGCAGTAAGAACCAGAAGGATGGTTCCCCAGCAGGCTTCTGGCAGGACTTGGAACTTCTGATTTATTTTCCTAGTGAGGGTGATGGTGTGGGAGGAGAGCAGAGAGAAATCATTATGTACAGATTCAAAGGATACCTTGGGAATGACACTGCACACAGGTAGCTTTAAACCTGGATTATGTCTATCACCACATGCCTAGGAAACACTGCTACCCATATTATAAATAATACAAATAAAATGTTAATAAGTACTGGAGTGCCAGCTTACCTGGCAAAAGGTGTCAATTTAGTTTGGTCTTAAGCAGCATAAAGAAGACTGCAAAATAATTAACTCTCATGACTCCTTTTCTGTCCCTGCTAATAAAAAACAGTTTTATTACTGCACTGACTATGTTTTAAGGTGTAAATAATGATGGATGGATTGATTAATACTGAAGACTGGATTCTGTAATCTAGCATCTACTGTGACAGAATGATAGCCACTTGTACCTGTTCATGTGTTTTCCCTGGTAAGTCCCAAGTTTTGAGTTTGGACAACTTTTTTCATTCATCGTCATATGGAAGAGCCTTGTATGTAGTAAGCACTAAATAAACTTATTTATTTAAAAAAGAATGATTAACTTGTAGATGGTGCTAATTGTTTGCCTCCATATATATTGTTGTACCAACTGATGTCTTTAAAAGTCAAAATAATGTGTACTGAGCTTTCCAAAGCATAGGCCATTCCTGAAATTCCACAATAAAATAGGTTGTCCAGAGATTAACTTTCTGGCTCTGATAGCACTGGGGAACAATGTCAAGACAAAATAAAAGCAAGAGTCCTTCCAAATACTGAATGTTTATGGGCAGGGTTCCTTATTTTACTCAGTTGATTCATTCATGATTTTTAGGATTCTGTTAAGGAATTTCTCCTAAGAAAGGGATTCCTGTACTTCACATAATTTATTCTTTTTTATTACAAACATATTAATGCCCTATGGCCCAATCTGTAAGTATTTTAACATTTGGACATGCAAACAAAATTTTAAGTGTAGGGCTGCACACCTTGGAAGTAGCAGGGGTCCTTCACATTGTGGATAACTGGTGTTTGTGAGGTCTTGAAAAAAGAGGAATTAGACATGGAAAATCAGTGGATATGTTTAATTAGAAAGGGGAGAACGAAAGGTAGAAAAAGAGGATCATGTTCTAGTGATATGCCCGGTGGGAAAAGTGCTTTTAATCATAAAAAATAATAGCTTTTTATACTCACCTATTATGCCACTTCCAAAAG
This sequence comes from Mormoops blainvillei, assembly GCA_004026545.1. Classification (NCBI taxonomy): domain Eukaryota; kingdom Metazoa; phylum Chordata; class Mammalia; order Chiroptera; family Mormoopidae; genus Mormoops; species Mormoops blainvillei. The sequence goes on from PVJD01003565.1 coordinate 54,161, forward strand.
TGCCAAGAAGGAACAAAGACATATATTTTCTTCCTTACAAGATTAAGAACCTGAAACACAAGTCAAATAAGTGTTCGGTCAAAAGGAACACACAAACTGAGTCCCCCCAAATCCTGACTTATTACCTTTAAGCACTGCTCATATACTACTCTGGGGAGCTCTATCTTTGGTTGTAGATAGAATTAAGATTCTACATGTATTTTTTTTAAGCACACGACACATCTTCATGTTTCAAAATTTAAATGATTTAAAGAGTCTAAAGTAAAATCCTCTCTTCTAACTCTGTTCTTCAGTCATCCTGTTTACCTTACCAGAGGCAATGTGTTACCAATTTTAATTTTATTTATCAATTACAGTTGACATTTGATATTACTTTATATTAGTTTCAGATGTACATCATAATGGCTAGACAATTATATAATTTACAAAGTGTTCTCCCTGATAATTGAGTCCCCACCTGGCCCCATAGATCGTTATTACAATACTATTGACTATATTTCCTATGCTGTTCTTTACATCTTCATGACTATTTTGTAACTACTAAGTTGTACACCTCAGTCCCTTTACCTTTTTCACCCAGCCCCCCAATCAGTTTCTCGAGGGCCCTTCCAGAGATATTTAATACTCATAAGAGAAAATACACAAACGCACATGCACACACGCAAAGATTTTAAACTTTTATGCAAGTGGTAGCATACCATACATATTACTCTGTCCCCTGTTTGATTTAGTGTAAGCACATTATGGATATGTGCATACATGGTCTTCCTCACCAACTTGTTGAGGTAGATACTGCTGCCTGGGAGTCATCTAGTTTTGGTTCCAAAACCACCTGGTAGAAATTTAGGGCACCAAAGGCTAGTTCTTTGATTTTATATATCCCTTGGTTAACTTCTGAACAAGAAGACTATTTCATTCTCTCATAACTTTACCCTCTTACCATTCTATGTTTTCTTCTGATTCCTCTAGCTACTGGCCCTGTTCAACTGTGGATTGTATTGCAAACTTGATTGCACTGTTAAAAAACTCCTATCCTTCTTAAGTTTTTGGGGGAAGAAAACCATCTCTCTTCTTGCCTTAACTATAACTAGTTCCTTCCTCAGTCCCCTACTCCCTCGCATCTAGCTCATTATAGTAGGGTCTACCAGGTCTCCCAAACAGTGTGATCCATGAATCCAAGAGATGAGTTGGCATTTCAATGCATTATCAATGCTGCTTCCAGACATTTTTCATTCCTCTTGTAAACTCTCATTCACCGTGCAAACTCTCTACAGTATTTCACCCTCAATCCCTTTTAACTGTGTCCAATCTACTTGCCACCTGGTTATCCATTCCCTCACCAAAAAGCCAGACCCCCAGTCTTCCTCTTCTGGCATAATTCTAGGAGATTTTTAACATTCATGGTGACAACTTATTCAACCTAATGGCTCTACAATTCCTTTAACTCCCCATTCAAAAGCTCATGCCCTGCATCTTGTCATGGTTTAGAAATCACTCCACTTTAGCTCCCCACTTTCCAACCACAGCTTTCTATTTTGTATTTTTCTCACCACCTTATTCCCACCTGGTAGCTTTACTCTGCTAAAGAAATTTAAAAATATTCACCCATAATGGTTCCACACACATTTATGGTCTCCAGATTTGGTTGGCTTTCCAGTAAACCTTCCAGTCATTTTACTTGGTCTTGATCAGCTCTCTTTTCCATTGTCCTCAACAACTGTTCCAAAACATCAAAGCTTACCCGAGTCTTTCCTCCAAACAACTGCTGATTTCACTCTCAGCAGATAACCTTGCCTTTACATCAGTGGAAAATTGAGGTCATCAGGGAGGTCTTACTCAATTTCTCTGTAAACATTTCTATATTCATTGGTTTTTACTTTCTTTCCTTCACTCTAGAAGTATGCAGTGTCCCTTACTAGTTCAAGGCCAACCCACACAGGTGACCCAACTCAATCTCCCTCTGTTTTTGCCCTGTCCTTGCTCATTAGTTATCTCTTTCTCAACCTCTTTATTGGATTCTCCCCTCAGCCTATAAACACCTGAAGACCTTTTCATTTTAAAAGGTTAAAAGGCCCATACAACTGCATCCTATTTAAAGACCATGCAGCTTCTCTCTGTTCCTCCACTTCCAGAGCTTTAGAAAGTAGAAAAATTTGCTTTCTTGGGCTTTTCACCTCAGTTTTACTCATTGAGCTCTGAAATATGCCTTCTTCAATTCCTCTACTGAAACAATTTTCACTAAGATATATAATGACCTAATTAACAAATCTAATATGTATTTTCCAGTCTTAAGTAACCAGACTTTGCTTTGTCTTTGACATTGCTAAATTGCTTTCTCCTTTCAAAATGTAATCTTCCTTCCTGATTATAAAAGCAGTACTTGTTCATTACTGTCTTGGCCCATTCAGGCTGCTATAACAAAATACCATAGACTGGGTACTTATAAATAACAGGAATTTATTTCTTACAGTTCTAGAGGCTGGAAGTCCAAGATCAAGGCACCAGCATGGCCAGGTGAAACTTTTCCTCCAGACTGAAGACTTCTCATTGAATCCTCACATAGTAGAAAGGGAGGAGGTTCTGTGAGCTTCTTTTATAAAGCACTAATCCCGTTCATGAGAGTTCCGCCCTTGGCATTCACCTCCCAAAAGCCTCAATTTCTAATACCATTGCCTTTGGGGGTTAGAATTTCAACATATAAATTTTGGAGGAATACAACATTCAGACCATGGCAAAGTACTAAGAAGAAAAATGTCACCTGTAATAACACTAATTGGTGATAACCACTGTTAACATTTTGAAAGATATACATATAAATATATATGTAGGCACAATTCTGTATAGTATTTTTACCTGCATTTTATATGATATACTGTCAATATTTTTTGATATCCTTAAATATTTTTGATAATGTTTATAACTGCTGCATGATAGTCTATAAAATGGATGAATCATCATATATTAGCCATTTCCCTACTATTGGATTTTGACTCATATTTTTAATCTTTTTCTATCATAAATAAAGGTGGTATATATATTCTTGTACATAAGTCTTTGACAATTTCCTTGAGATTATTTCTTTAGAATAAATTATTGAAAAAAATTATTGGGTCCAAGGGTATAAATATTTTTTAGGTTTTGCTGCACAATGCTGAATTAACTGCCAGGAAATTGGTGGTAATTCATGTTTTCAGTTGCAATGAGTACGAGTACCTATTTTCCTTTTTTTATCATAAAACTTTTTACTCTATTTCCATTGTAATGTTCTTTCCTCTATTTCCATGATAATACATCTCTTATAGTTCTCCTTGTACCTCGCTGACTTTTTTTGGGGGGCTTCCAATTTTGGGAGTTTATCTTCCTATAAGTATCCCTAAAGTTGACTCCCTCCGTACTTATATACTTAGCCCATCATTCTTCTCACTCTATTATCCCCTAGGGTTATTTCTTCTACTCCAATAATTTGAATTACTTTCACTAGGCTTAAGATTCCTAAATATAAAACATCAGACTTGGCCTCACTCCTGAATCTTATATTGATATATAGAACCGTCTGTAGGGTACTTTTTTTGGTTATCTTACAAATAGCCAAACACTCAACCTGGATCATCAAAAGAAATGATCTGAGTACAACCAGCCAAGGAGTCACCCAAACTTAAAACCCGGGAGACATATTTGCCTTTTCTCTAGGTCAAACCCATCACCACAGCCCACCATCACAGGGAGAGACAAAATCAAGTTTAATTGCCAGACATGTAAGTAGAGAACATATCAAAGATAGGAATATTCTCAAATCTCATGTCGTGTTTTTTTGTTTGAAGGAGAAACATTTGGTAAATTTTTTTATTGGTAGAAGTTAGTTAAGGCTAAAGGCAGGGCTTAAATTTTCTTTGAAAAAAAGATTTTATTTATTTATTTTTAGAGAGGGAAAGGGAGGGAGATAGAGAGGGAGCGAAACATCAGTGCGTGGTTGCCTCTTGCACGCCCCCTACTGGGGACTTGGCCCACAACCCACATGTGCCCTGACTGGAAATCGAACCAACGACTCTTTAATTCACAGGCTGGCACTTGATCCACTGAGCCACACCAGCCAGGGCAGGACTTAAACTTTCTTGATGAGTCTGGTTAAAGGTTTGTCAATCTTGAGTATCTTTTTAAAGAACCAGCTCTTGGATTCATTGATCGTTTGTATATTTTTTAGACTCTATTTTGTTTATTTCTGCTCTGATATTTAGTATTTTCTTCCTTCTACTCATTTTGGGCTTTGCTTGTTGTTCTTCAAGTTCCTTTAAGTATAAAGTTAGATTGTTTATTTGAGCTTTTTCTTGTTTCTTAAGATAGGCCTGTAATGGTATGAATTTCCCTCTTAGCACTGCTTTCCCCATGTCCCACAGATTTTGGATTATTGTGTCCTCATTTTCAATTGTTTCAAGGTATCTTTTGATTTCTTCCTTGACATCATTGTTGGTCCAAGGGCTAAAATTTTTATTTCTGACTTTCAGCCCAAAATAGTACTCTTCCCCTTGGAATTTATGCTCTAACCTATGTGCATAAACTTAAAAAAATCAGCAAACCGTATAAAGATATTCAAAATATAAAATCATATTACCTTTAAGCTGGAAGGCATAATTGACACATCCAGTTGAATAACATCATTGTGTTTCTTAACAATCTAGGGGGCAGAGATGTTGCATGGTTTACTCAAACATGTGTAGTTAGTTAGCAGCAGATATCACTAAAATCTAATTCTAATCATTCTTGTTTCAGTGTCTGTTATACTACATAACCATTTCCACATGTCTTAACTGTTGTCCTCTGAGAAATTCTGTGCAAAGATACTCATGCACAAGCAACTTCTAGAAAATCCTGCATGTCACATCTTTTAGAGGATCATAACCAAGGCTGCACTGTGGTATTCACAAGCTCTAGATACTTTTGCCTTTGTGGGCTACTTCCTTCATAGAAAACGATTAAAATATATGTTATGACTATGTTGGTATAAAGATTAATGTAATTCAGGCTGGATTCCTCATTATATATTCATAATTATATTTTCATTGTTTCTTATGTTAAAAGAAATTAAAATATTTTTGTGAGATCCTAAATGTATCATGGGCTGTGGGCACTGTACCTAGTGTATAAATCAGTCCTGTTCACAATGCATGGTAAATACCCGCAGAAGTCTTATGAAGAGAAAACTGTTTACTTTGGCTTTACATAGTATTTCCAAAATTTTTTCTCACAGGATTCTATTAACATCTCAAAACTCACTGGTGTTCTATAAGTCACATTTTAGAAAAAAATGTTCACTTCTCTCAAGCTGCAATGATAATCACTTTAAGCTAGATAGCAATGCAAAATCAAGTTACTCTGACTTGACTGTAGTTGAGATCTATGAATTAGCTGTAAAATACCCATAAAAGCCTCTTCAAGATGTTTTATAGAGCAGGAAAGCACATCAAATTTTCACATATAGTTCACAATAACATATGGAATACTTGCAAATTATATTTCATTAACACATTTTTCTACTATATGGGAATGATAATACACCATTAACTCATACTTTTCCATCTTAATATAATCAAATAAAATTAGGATGTCTCTAAAAGTAGATTCCCAACTCATTTTCAGAAGATAGATAACAGAAATTTTATGAATTAGAAATCAGCCAGTATTCATTGCATCTAGTGACTACTTTAAAAAGGGGCTGCATTCTTTATGCTTTTATGATTCTTTTGATATATTAGTATGAAACAATCAACTAGTATCTCAGGTCTTTAATAACTCTTACTATTCCTTTTAAGAAGAAGGGTTTCTTATAATTATCACCAGAGAAACTTAGGGCATTATCCGAGGTCTGGAATGAGAGCCATCCCTGAGGGTCCAGAGAAACATGTATTTTCCTAAGGTCACATTAGTTGGTGAAGAAACAGATGTCACCTTAGGAGCTACATATATTCTCCACATATGTGGCTTAAGCAGTTAGGTTCAATTCAACAAGATTATTTAAGTGTTTTCTGTGTGCTAGGCACTAGGCACAAATGAGATGTAGCCCCTGTGGGTAAAGAGCTGAAGTCTAATATGTAAACAGCAAATTTTAAGATTATGTGGTGAGAGGTATGCACGGGACATTATGGGAGCATATGGGGATAACATGTGTAAAAGAGAAAGTTAGAAGAAAGTTGAGGTGGTGATGAGGTTATTGAAGGGTGGGAGAGGAGCAAAGGACAGGGAATGGCTCCCAAAGGAAACAGTGTTTTAAAAATGCGGTATACTCTGTTTCAGTTTCCTGATATAAATATAAACAAAGTAAGTGCAATAATTTGGAACATGCAGGCAGCAAAGCTTCGTGTTACATTTAGCAAATAATTTGAAATTGTAGACATGAGAGAGACAAAGAGCTGTTATGACAGAGTTGATTTGCTTGTTTTTATAGTGAGGAAAGCATTTCAATATGTGAAAATCAGTTATAAATTTAAAATAATCAAATCTCCCCCAGAACTATGTTTTTCTAAAGATCCTATGACATATTGACAAGTGATGAGTTGGGATAAGATAGACTTATGCCAAAGCAACAAAAAGCAAATAAAAATCTCAGTGGTTTAACACAAAATTTATTTTTCACTCACAAAGTCTGCCGTGGGCCGAGAGACTCTCCAAGGTCAATATGGCCATGAGATGATCAGAGATGCAGGCTGTTCTGATTTTCCATCTCCATTAATTCAACATGAAACTTCCTCCACAACTACTGTGACAAATGAAGAAAATACTGAAAGGTTAACCAGTAGCTATGAAATACTTTGGCTTGAAAATATTTCTGCTCCCAATCCATTGGCCAGAACTAACTACATGGTCCTTCCAAGGTGGGGTACTCCTCTGTGTCTGGAGGGAGAGGAAAACTGGATATGGGGTAACATAGATGTCTCTACCACACCAGTCTTTAGATAGAAATGTCTTTTAGTGTACTCAAAGACTTAACTCTTCCAAATCAATAATAGTGGATTGGTACTCTTTCCAAATTAAAAAAAAAATAGAGTCAATGTTTAAAGGTAATAAGGGAACCCAATGTGACCAATTGATAGATTTGACCACAGAAAATTTATAAACTCTCACACAATGTCATAAATACATCTTTACATACATACAACAATTAAATGAAAAAGAGCAAACTAGGTGAAAAATGCAATTATTTTTGAAAGAATGCAAATAAAAATAAAAACATTCAGACCCCAGGACATGAAAACAAAGTACTTGAGAAAACAAATTGCAGTATAGAAAGTAAAAAGGTATAAAGTAAAAAATATATTCAGCTTCCCAGGAAATATAATAATTGGAAAGTCGTGCTCATTAGCATACCCCTTTATGTACAAATACAATTTTTTTATATGAATGGCAATATGAGAGATACTGTGAAATGTCTGTCAAGAGAACCTTTGTTGCAAGGTGGTACCTACCTCCATTGGTAGGTACCATTTATTAGAAGGCGTCCTTCTAATAAATATAGAATACACTCAAATAAAAAAAATAGAGAGTGTTTAAGTTTTCTACATAAATTTTCAGACAGTTAATTTCCACATTACATATAGTTTTAAGCTTAAAATCTATGACAGCTTTTAGGAAATAACCACATGATCATCAGAAAGCTTAGGTCAATAGCCACTGTGAGTGTTTAAACTTATCGTTCTAGAATAGTAGAATATTTTCTATTTTTTATGATGATGTAGCTTTCTCAAAGTGAAGCACACTCATCAAGATTAACCAGAGTACCTCCTGAGAGAGAACATTTCCAGCCCCATCTGAAGAATGAGACTTTGGAGGCAGTAAACTACAAGCTCTTCTGGGAATTGTGGCACACTGATGCTTAGGAACCATTGCCCCAGAGGAAGCAGATGGTCAGTGCTGGCAAAAGGAAATAATAGGTTTTCTTGAAACCCAGTTGTACATTAGAGCTTGCCTTAAGGCTTGCCTGGTTAGCCTCAGATCAAGAAGATATGATCAGAGTCATATTAGTCCTGGCCAGAAGAAATCTCAACAAGCAGGACCCTCCTGGGAGCACCCCAGCTCTCTATTAAGCAACAAAGCCCTTTAATGTTCCTTCATCAGACCTAGCTTGAGCACAGAGCTGGTTCAACAATCATACTTTTCACTCTGATGTTTTTATTTTTTTCTCTTGTCTTTTCTGGGTATCTGCATTCCCCAGGTGATCTTATCCAGTCCCATTGCATTAAATGCCTTCTATATGCTAACTCCTTGCAAATATCTATCTCTAGATTGAACTGCTTTTCCGACTCCAAACTAATGCCTGTCTGACATCTTCTTTCAGATGGTTAGTAGGCTTTTCAAAGTTAACAATGTCTAAAATTGATCCCCTGGTAGTGTTCCCCCAAATATTCTCCTTCCATGGTCTGACTCCCCCATCTGAGTTTATGGCAACTTCATTCTTTGTTGGTTTAGGCCAAAGTTCTTGGAGTCACACTTGACCTCCCTTTCTCCCCCATATACTGATCAACCTCCCAATGAATCATCTCAACTTAGCCTTCAAAGTGTACACAGGATTTGATCACTTCTCATTCACTCCAACTGTTACTACTCCAGTCCAAGTCCCTAGCATTGATTTGTCTTATTGCAGTAGCCATGTAACTGGTCTGTCTGTTTCTTTCTTCTCAAGTGCCCTTTCTTCTATTTTCAACATGGCAGCCAACATGACTTTGTTAAAATATTATGAAAGATCATAACCACTCAGGTGTTCAAAATCCTCCAAAAGCCTCCCCACATCACTCAGAGGAAAAATCAAAGTTCTAATGATAGTCTGCACGGTCTTGCATGATTGGGCCTTCCTTTCCAACTTTATTTCCTCCTACACTTTTCCTTATTCACTTATTTCAGACACACTGAATTTGTTTTATTTCCTGAACACATCAGTCCTGGTCTCTCCTTTGTGCCTGCTATTTCACCTGCCTGGGTGGTTTCCCCCAGATATCTGGCAGGTTGTTCTACAAAGGGCATCTTCTAAATGAGTATATAACGATAAGTGCTAAGGACAAAGAGAGAGGATATAGTGTGCTACCTTGGGAAGAGGGTGTTCCACTGTAGCTAAGGCATCATCTCTTCGGAAACTTGAGATGACTGCTACCCCCACCAATATCTTGATTGTAACCGGAGAGGCCCTGATCCAGAGGACCCAGTTAAGCTATTCCTAGTTTCTTGACCTACAGACACTATGAGATAATTAATATTTGCTGTTTTAAACCACCAAATTTGGAAGGAGTGGCAATTGGTTACACAGTCATCAATAATTAACACAATTGTCAAATAGAAAAATGTATAATTCTATACGAGAGTATCTTCTGAAGGTAACAATGTGATAAAGGAGTGCCAAGTTTGAGTGAGGACCCATGTTCATAGTAGCATTTATCAAACTGGTTATTTTTACTCAGTCATTCCACAAATATTTTATTGAGAACCAACTCAGTGATAGGCAGAATTCAAGGTAGAAAGTGTCTACTTTAATGGAGTTTATAAACTAGTTTAGGGTGACAGTTTTGGGAACAAACATCAACTCCAGAAATAAATGATTAATAATTGCTGACAAAATAAAACTGGGTTATGTTATATAGATAGATTGGCCATATGGGTGAGGCATCTCTTTTAAAGACCTCTGGAGAATTCGTAAGCCCTGAGTTGAATTCTGACTTATAAGATCCAGCAATGGAAAAATCTGTGGGCAGAATATTATAAGCAGAAGGAATGGCAATGCTGAGCTGGGAATAAGAATAGTGTGTAGATAAAAGTCAGGTCATGTAGGTAGTATGTTTGGGTTTTATTCTAAATGTAGTAGAAAGCCCTCTGAGAGTTTAAACAGAGAGTAGGACATTCCATTTTAAATGTTTAGATGATCATTCTTGCTTCTGTATAAAAATGAATTGTGGCAGATGTGAGGTTAAGAAAAGAGAAAAACTTAGAAGACAGTGTGGGGTTAGTCTACTCAACAGGGCCTACCCACAATCCCGTTACTTTTATTTTTTTATTTTTTGGCTTTCATCATTATTTTTTTTATTGCTGTTCAATTACAGTTGTCCTCATTTTCCTCCATTACTCCTCCACAATCTTGTTGCTTTTATTGACAATGGAGAACTGAACCACCAAGTTCTTGAATGAGGGGAGACCGTGAGACTGTAACAGATTCACCGGTGGGTCTTACTTCCCTGTCAGTATAATGTGAATGATTGACAAATTGCTTTGTGCATGTGATAATGTTGGGAGAATAAAAAGAAGCCACATTTGCAGTCAACTCATTTGTTCTTAGGATAGGATCAAGTTTACTTCTTCTATTAATCAAACGAACACTTAAAGATATATTAAAGTCGGTGCTTTGTGCAAGGAACAACTCCTCATTGCTCAAGAAAAAAATGCAACTTTGATGTTTTTAAAACAGTTGTTAGCATTTTCTTTTTATGTTCATAAGTGAAATTTTTATGACCTTGAAGGCTAGCTTTCCAACACTATAAAGCAATTAAATGTTAGGCATAGTGTCTCTTAACCTTGGTAATAAGTGTCCTTTATAGAAATGACTCTTTAACTCCCTTTATGTTATTAAGACCTCAAGTAAAACACAAATTACAAGAAGGGATATACTCTGTTGATTGGCCTTATCAACTGCCACAAAAAGAAAGAAAATAATGAAATGTGTCACGGGATGGATAAAGTTGAAACACTTACAGCTGTTACTATGACAAACTGTTAGCTTGATGCTGACTCATAGCCTAAAAAGCTGTGGAAAACTGGGAGAGGTGAAGTAGGAAGTGGGCACAAGCTTTCCAATCACCATGGGCTCTTTAAGGATTATAAAAACAATAAAAGTCTGCTAACATGACTTTATGGAGCACTCAGGTAGGGACCACTGAATAAAATAGGCCATCACTATAAGGGCACTTTCGTCTGAATGTGTGTGTGATGAAGGCTGGTATATTAGTTTCCTGAGGTTGCTGTAAAAATTACCTTCATCTTCACATGGCTTTCTTCCCTGTGTCTCTCCAAGTCTCAAATCTCTCTCTCTTTTCTATAATAAAGACAACCACTCATTGGTTTTAGGTCTCACTCTAAATCCAAGATGACCCCATCTTGAGATCCTTAATTTAAATATACCTGCAAAGACTTTATTTTCAAAAAAGGTCACATACACAGGTACCGAGGGTTAGAACTTAAACATATCCTTGGTGGCATCAGATTCAATCCAGCACAAATAACATAAAAATAGTTTAAGTTTGAGAGGTATGATATAGGTTCATATTTTTTTTGAGTGAGTTGATAAACTAAATCTTTCTGATCATAACTTTTATTAAAAAAACAGAAGATGCAGTAAAAAGAAGAAAATAAAATATGGGGTTTACTTTTTAAAAATTATTTTTGAACTCAATAGAACCCAATAGAAAACAAGTCATTTTTATTTGACTGCTAAAAGAACGATTTTAAGGTTAATTTAAAAAGTTGAAGTATATGCCCTGGCTGGTGTGACTCAGTGGATTGAGTGCCAGACTCCGAAGCAAAGGTTCATTCGTTCAATTCCCATTCAGGGCTCATGCCTGGGTTGCAGGCCAGGTCCCCAGTAGGGGGCACGTGAGAGGCAACCACACATTGATGTTTCTCTCCCTCTCTTGTTCCCTCCCTTCTCCTCTCTCTAAAAATATATAAATAAAATCTTTTTTTAAAAGTTGAAGTAAAACATACATAACAAAAGTCAATAATTTGTAACTGTACTGCTTGATGAATTTTCACAAAGTTAACACATCCATGTATACACCATCCATATCAAGAAATTGAATACCCCATCAGCACCCTGAATTCCTTCTTGTGATCCTAGTCACTACTTGCCTCCCTGAGGGTAACCACAATCCTGATTTCTAACACTCTGCAGAATATTTCTTCCTGTCTTTTAATTCTATATAAATGAATAGTATAGCACATTACTCTTTTCTGTCTGGCTTCTTTTATTCAATATTATAATTCATGTGCTACACATGGAGACCTTCTTATTGCTGTATACTATTTTACTTCATGAGTGTATCACAATTTATTAATCCACTCTACTGCTGATTGATATTTAAATTGCTTCCAGATTTGGCTATTATGAATAGTGCTGCTATGTACATTCTTCTATACATCTATGGTACATATATGCTCACATTTCTTTGGGGTATATATGTGAGAGTGGAAAAATTAAATTATAGGATATATATATACATTTAGATTTAATTGATATTGCTAAACTGTTTCCAAAGTGGCTGTAACAATTAACACTCTCACCAGCAGTGGTTGAGAATTCTAGTTGCTTCACACCTTTTACAACACTTGTTATTGTTACGCTTTCTAATTTTGGACAGTCTAGTAGGAAACTAAAGAAAATTATAATATGATTTGATGCAATCGATGAACTGTAACAAATAAGATTATAGTTTACCTTGATGATAGGAACATTCCCCTTTAAGAGGTACAGGGTTGATGGCTTTCAATCCATGGAAGGGTAAAACTAGTTAATGCAAAAAGTGAATGATATTTCATCATCATAATAATATACTTGGTGTTTATTCAGGCTCACTTCCAGACAAGATGGAGGCATAGGTAAACATGGTTCACCTCCTTGCACAACCACAGAAAGAATTAAAACTAGACCTCTGGGGTGTTTCAGATAACACCCAGAGCTCTCAGAAAATTGAGCTGTATAGAAGTCCAACAACCAAGGATTAAAAGAAGCCACATTCATCCAGACAGGTAGGAGGGGTGGAGGTGAATGGAGAGGTGTGGATACACAGTGTGGCACAGAAAGGAAGTGGCAGTGGAAAGGGTGGTTCCACATTCACAGGTAGTGGATGCAAATCAGGAGGGATACCTTGGAGTGAGCGACCCCAGCCCCAGGCCAGACTATACAGCCCAGGGTTCCAGTGCCAGGAAGATAAATCCCCATGATTTCTGGCTGTAAAAATCAGTGGGGTTTGGGGTGGTAGAAGAAACTGCCAGATTTTCAGGAGACTCTGCTTAAAGGGCCCACAAGGCCTTAGAACATATGCAGACCCAACTCACCCCCTCGGGAATTCAGCACCAGAGCAACAGTTGGAAGGGCACCAGTTGCATATGGGGAGTAACTGAAGTGACTGGAAACAGGGCAAGTGCTGGGCAAACTGCAAGAAGCCAGGCAATGGCACTGTTCCATCTCTGAGCCCTGCCCCTACACAGAGCCACGAAGAGGTGAAGTGGGTTACTCCACCCTGGTGATTACCTAAGGCTCTGCCCCACATAATTTACAGGTGCCTTTTCTACAATAGGCCACACTACTATGACAGGGAGTCAAAGCCGCTCTATCTAATACACAGAAACAAACATAGGGAGGCTGCCAAATTGAGGAGACAAAGAAATATGGCCCAAATGAAGGAACAGAACAAAACCTCAGTAAAATAACTGAACAAAATGGAGATACCCAATCTATCAGATGCAGAGTCCAAAACACTGGGGGTCAGGATACTCAAAGAACTCATTGAATATGGTAACAACATAAAAAAGACCCAGGAAGAAATGAAGGTTACACTAACTGGAATAAAGAAAAATCTATAGGGAGCCAACAGTGGAGTGGATGAAACTGGGACTCAAATCAATGATTTGGAATGTAGGGAAGAAATGAGCATTCAACAAGAACAGCAAGAAAAAAAATTGAAAAAAAAAGAGGATAGTATAAGGAGCCCCTGGGACATCTGAAAAAACAAACAAAGCAAAGCAGAACAGGAACAGAATCATAGATATGGAGATCATTTGGAGGGTTATCAGCTGGGAGAGAGAAGGGGAGAATGGGGAAAAAGGAGCAGGGATTAAGAAGCATAATTGGTAGGTGAAAAATAGACAAGGCAAAGTTAAGAATAATATAGGAAACAGAGAAGCCAAAGAACTTATATGTATGACCCATGGACATGAACTAAGGGGGTGATTTCTGGAGGGAATGGGGGTACCGGGCAGAGGGGGCAAAGAGGGAAAAATTGGAACAACTGTAATAGCATAATCAATAATACATATTTAAAAACAATATATTTGGTGTTTATCTGTTACATTCCTTTTTATTCAATCATTTTTATTGTTATTCTATTACAGTTGTCTCAATTTTTCCTCCTTTGCCCTCCTCTGCCCATCCCATCCCCCCTCTCTCAGTCAATCCCCACACTATTGTCCATGTCCGTGAGTCATTCATACATGCTCTTTAACTAGTCCCTGTCCCTTCTCTCTACCAATATCCACCTCCTCCTTTCCCCTCTGGTCACTTCAGTCTGTTCCATGTTTCTCGTTTCCATGCCTGTGGTTCTATTTTGTTCGTTAGTTTGAGATACTAAAATACAGCAGCTTTAACAATGTAAAATAAAAGGAAACTAATGAAAAGTAAAAGATGGAAGGAAAAATGGAAAAAGAAAGATATCTTCATCTCACAATGGTAGAGAGTAGAGAGATGACAGTTAAAATTTGGTAGAACATGAAATAAAGTTTAATGTGCATTATTTAAAGCTATAAAAGCAAACAATATAAATATCAAATAACACAATTTAGATAAATTAGAAGGAAAATATGGGGAATATTGAACTTTATGTATGTTACATAAGGTTATAAAAGGAACCACCAGAACACCCTAAAGTTAGCATAATTAATTAAAAATAGAAGTAAGGGATGGGGGATTGGTGTTAATATTGAATGAAATCTACATTTTTTTCATAGGAGGTTGTAAATAGATATAAGTTAAAGTTACTACATCAAGAAGTAGGTACATAAGCATATTAATTAGAATTTCTAAGATAAATATCCAAAGAACTAAAAAGGGTTAAAGGGTTTGCCTTTGGAGAATGCCCCTAAGGGTGTGACAGGCGAGGCTTAGAGATAGTTACTTTTCATTGTAATCATTTTTGTGCTGCTTAATTGTTTACCATGTATATGTATTACTTTGACATAAAAATGTGGAGTTTTAAAAGTAAGAATTATTTGGGGAGATGATCAACTCTAATCCTCTTGGCGTGAATGATTTCAGCTCCTACTTTGGAGAGAGGAAAAAGGAAGGAGAGAATTGTAAATGAGAATGAAGATGCATTATGGGATCCAGAAGTTGGGGAAGATAAGACAAAAAGAATCATCACCAGGTTGGAAATAAATGGTAAATAAGAATTCTTATTTTATTTACTCAGAATGTTTCATTCTGGTTTAAAATTCCATCTGGTTTAAAATAGTTCATGGTTTGAGAACTTAGGTGACACATCCAGTAATACAGGTTAGAGTGTGCCGGTTCCCCAACCTCTCAACTTTCCAGGTTAATTTACAGTTTACACTATTTCCAGGTAAATCTGTCAATTTGATCTTATCACCCCCTGCTCAAAATCTTCAAATTCTCCTCATTGCCTATTCAATGAAGTATTAAATCCTCACTCTGGCATTCTGAGCACTGAATAACATGATCTCAATGTACAGATTACCTATGAATATATTACTGGTAAGTATTAAGATGGGATTTGAAAGGAGGCAGTGTTGCCTCTGAAGCCTATGCTCTTTCATCCTATACCACAGCAATTTTCAATCTTTTTCATCTTATGGCACCCATAAACTAATTACTAAAATTTTGAGGCGCACCAGAAAATATATTATTATATTTTTTGCTGATCTGACAAAAATAGGTATAATTTTGATTCATTCACTTGGAAGGCTATTGTTATGTTGACTGTTGTCA
Source organism: Mormoops blainvillei (assembly GCA_004026545.1). Classification (NCBI taxonomy): domain Eukaryota; kingdom Metazoa; phylum Chordata; class Mammalia; order Chiroptera; family Mormoopidae; genus Mormoops; species Mormoops blainvillei. Next base: position 69,906 of record PVJD01003565.1, read on the forward strand.
TTTTTTTATTTGATGATCTAAGGGAAAAGAGGTCAGTGCCTCTGACTAAACAGTCAGGTACTATATGTTTTAAAACTTCTTGCAACACACCAGTGTGCCTCTTGCAGCACACAGGTTGAAAATCACTGCTATACCATATAGCCTCCCATGTGAAACTTAACATGCACACATAGAGATTCATATAAGAATGGTCGTTGCAGCATTGCCTGCAAGAGTAAAAAGCTATAAGTAATCTAGCTTTCCAATAATATGAGAAGGAATCAGCAAATTGGGTAAGGTCATATATAGTACAAGAATCAGAAACAGTTAAAATAAATCAACTAGATTTATATGTTTCTTTTTTTTTTAAGTATTTTTTACTGATATGCTATTACAGTTGTCCCATTCTTTTTTCTCCCCTTCATCCCCCTCTGCCCGGTACCTCTACTCCCTCCAGCATTCCCCCTCCTTAGTTCATGTCCATGGGTTGTACATATAAGTTCTTTGGCTTCTCCATTTCCTATAGTATTCTTAACTTCCCCCTGTCTATTTTGTACTTACCAGTTATGCTTCTTATTCCCTGTACCTTTTCTCCCATTCTCCCCCTTTCCCCACCTCACTGACAGCCCTCCATGTGATCTCCATTTCTGTGATTCTGTTCCTGTTCTAGTTGTTTGCTTAGCTTGTTTTTGTTTTTTTAGCTTCAGTTGTTGATAGTTGTGAGTTTGTTGTCATTTTACTGTTCATAGTTTTGATATTCTTCTTTTTCTTAGATAAGTCCCTTTAACATTTCATATAATACGGGCTTGGTGATGATGAACTCCTTTAACTTGACCTCATCTGGGAAGCACTTTATCTGCCCTTCCATTGTAAATGATAGCTTTGCTGGATAGAGTAATCTTGAATATAGGTCCTTCCTTTTCATGACTTTGAATACTTCTTTCCAGCCCCTTCTTGCCTGCAAGGTTTCTTTTGAGAAATCAGCTGATAGTCTTATGGGAACTCCTTTGTAGGTAACTCTCTCCTTTTCTCTTGCTGTTTTTAAGATTCTCTCCTTAATTTTAATCTTTGACAATTTAATTATGATGTGTCTTGGTGTGTTCCTCTTTGGGTCCTACTTCTTTGGGACTCTCTGAGCCTCCTGGACTTGCATGTCTATTTCCCCCACTAGATTGGGGAAGTTGCCCTTCGTTAGTTTTTCAAATAAGTTTTCAATTTCTTGCTCTTCCTCTTTTCCTTCTGGCAACCCTGTGATTCAGATGTTGGAACACTTAAAGTTGTCCAAGAGGTTCTTAAACCTCTTCTCATTTCTTTGAATTCTTATTTCTTCATTCTGTTCTGGTTTAATGTTTATTTCTTAATTTTGTTTCAAATCATTGATTTGAGTCCCAGTTTCCTTCCCTTCACTGTTGGTTCCCTGTATATTTTGCTTTATTTCACTTTGTATAGCCTTCACTTCTTCCTTTATTTGTGGTTGTGCTCAGTCATTTCTGTGAGTACCCTGATTACCAGTGTTTTGAATTCTGCATCTGGTAGATTGGCTATCTCCTCATTGCTTAGGTCTTTTTCTGGAATTTTGATTTGTTCTTTTATTCAGGCCATATTTCTTGGTCTCAGCACACCTATTATGTTGTAAGGGACAGAGCCTTATGTATTCACTGGGGTGGGACAACCCACTTTGCTGAGTCATGGGGCTCTATGTGGGGGAGGGGTCAGAGGTGGAAGAATGGCACTTGCTTAGCTCTTGCCTCACTTTCAGGAGACTGGCAGTTTCTCCCACCCCCACAACCCCCATAGGTTTTCACAGCCAGAGGTTCTGAGGCTTTATTTTTCCTGCACTGGAACCCTGGGTTATGTGGTCTGTCTTGCTCCCAATTTGTTCCTCCCAGTTTATCTGCATGTGAATGTGGGACTGCCCAGCCTGCCAGCTGCTGCCTTGCCAGTGTGTCCTCTCCACCCCGGTTGCCTATCTTTGCCCTTCCTACCAGTCTGGATGAATGTTTCTTCTTTAACTCCTTGGTTGTAGGACTTCCATACAGTTCGATTTTCTGATAGTTCTGGTTGTTTTTTGCTTTTCAATTTGTTGTTTCCTTCTTTCGGTTACGCAAGGAGGCAAAGAATATCTACCTACACCTCCATCTTGGCCAGAACTCCTAGATCTATATGTTTCAATAGGAAAAATCGCTAAAGCAAAATGTGGAGAATAGCAACTTGTAGAAGATTACATACAACAATATTTCGTTTAAGTAATGTTTAATAACATTCATATCTCATAAAAAAAGAACAAAAATAGTATCAGGAAAAAATTCAAATCAGGATGGTGGTTATCTCTACAGAGTGAGGGAAAAGACTTGAATTGAGAAGGGTACAAAGGGAGGCATCAACTCTTGTTACATTGTACTTCTTAAAAGGAAAAGACCCAGAAAACAATGAAGCAAACAATCAACATGGGTATATGGGTAATTATAGTATCATTGGCCTTCTCTGTATGTTTAAAAGTTACATAAAACAAATATATAGATAGAAAAATAATTGGAAAGATATATAACAATATTCTAACTTTTAATGTTTCCTTTTAGCCTTAATTGATCTAACAGATAACAGTTTGTTCAAAAATAATAACAGTAAAAGTGAGTTTGGTGACTATATCTTGTTAACTGAAATGAGCAGCAGCCATGTAATAAGGGATAGGGTGGAGAAATTGAGTATACTGTGTTAGAAAGTATCTGTACTATCCATAAAGTGATATAGTATTATTTGAAGTGTATTAGATTAGTTGTAAATTTATACTGCAAACTCTAGGGCAACATCAAACAAAATAAAAAGAACTATAATTGATATACTATGAGAAGAGAGTAATGAAATTACATAAAATACTCAATTAAAACCCCAACATACAGGAAAAGAGTGGAACACATACATATATACAGGGAAACAAAGGATAATGGCAATACAAAACAGTTAAATATGGTAGATATTAATCTAACTATATCAATAATCACTTTAAATGTCATGGTCTAAATACATTAATTAAAAGAGATTGGTCAGAATGGATTAAAAAAAAGCCCAACTAGATGTTGTATACAAAAAATTTGCTTTAAGTATTAAAACATGGAAAGATTAAAAGTGAAAAGATGGAGAAAAATATACAATGCTAACACTAATCAAGAGAAAGCTGGAGTAGCTACATTGATTTCAAACATAGCAGACTTCAGAGCAAGGAAATTTATCAAAGATAAAGAAGGGCTTTACATAACTGTAAAGGAGTCTATTCTCTAAGAATAAATAAGAATCCTTAATATATATGTACCTAACAGCAGTGCATTAAAATACATGAAGCAAAAACTGATCAAACTACAGGGAGATATCAACAAACCCATAACTATAGTTGGAGACTTCAACACTTCTCTGTCATTAATTGTCAAATACAACAGATAAAAGATCCATGAGAACATAATTGAACTGCACAGCACCATCAATCAACTGGATTTAATTGACATTTATAGAATATGGGACCCAATAACAGCTGAATATATGTTCTCAAGTTCACATGGAGAATTTACCAAAGTAGATCACATTCTGGTCCATAAAATACAACTTAACAAATTTAAAATATAGAAATCAGAGGAAGTATGCTTTCAGACCACAATAGAATTAAACTAGAAATCAATAATAGAAACTTAGCTGGAAAATTCCAAAATATTTGGAGACTATACAATACACTTCTAAAAATAAACATTCTCATATTGTAACAGGAAAGTAAATAATAGTGGTATTTAAGCATACAAATCCATGCTTCAATTCCTTAGGAATAAAACATATTTCCTCTAATGGTTAAAAAGCATTTTCCCTTTCTGTAGAAAAAGTTAAAACCATAATTTAAGTTTCTACAGGCTTCTATTATAAAACGCTTTTTCGGTTTCTCATTATTTTATGGAAATTTCTTCTTTGAGGCTTAGCTACATCCACTTGACCTTAGCCCAGAGGTAATATACAATTTAGAAGAGTTCACATTAATAGGGCAACACTAACTTTTCATTTTCAAACTTATATGTAAATTAGCAAGCTGGCCTCATGAATCTATATTTAAAATACTTGCCTAGGTGCCTCTGGATGAAATATGAGTCATCTTTAATAATATATGGTGGCTGTTTAATCTTTTCTTTTTCTGCTCACCTACCTATAAAGGGGTAGCAGTGTTAGGACCATGAATCCTGAAGATAAGTTTCAGTCCATATTTCCACATGCCCCAAATCTAACCATTTCAAATCAGTTGTTACCATGTATTATTGTCTAGTTCCTTCATTTAGAAAGGAAATTAAACCAGGCAAAATAATTACTTGCTGTTTAATTGCAGAACGGAGGGGAGTATGCCACTTAGGACAGTGCTATAAAAATCAATTCTAAGCCTCAAAGACTTAATAAGTTCAGCTCTTGCCAATAGAAACCTCAGAGTAGCTATTTCTGGCTAAGCAGTTATTCTGGGCAACTTTCCTCTAAGTAGTGACTCTAGGATCAAGCCATCTTCTTTTTCACAGATAAACATTGGAATGCTCCACTGGATGCTGTATATCCAGGAAGGAGGCAAGCAAAGAGAGCTTATAAGATTTTATTGGAGATTTTAGGGGCAGAACCTACAAATGAGGGTATATAGCCCTGCATACAATCCATTGTACAGAACAGGTCACATATCTTTATCTAAATGCAAAAGTGATGGAAAAATGTAGTCTTTCTGTATACCCAGGGAAAAAAATGAAATGGCCTGATGAGAGAAACATGCAATTGTTTCTGCCACAGGAAGAAAATATGTAGAGTTGAAATCATGACTTATTGTCTATGCTTCTGTTGTGTTCCAGAACCCCATTCTAGGATCAGTGATGCTTTTCTTCTGATTTAAAATTCAGGACTCTAGAGAGAAAGTCAAGGCATACCAAGGTATGACCGCTGTCATTGACAGATAGCCAGATAATGAATACCCAAAGAAGGCCATTCTCTAAAATATTCACTTTTTATTTATTACAGTTAAAGAATAAGAAATAAAAGGAATTACAAGACAAAACCAAAGTCACATATTAGATCCACTAATAGATACTGGATTAGAGTACTAGCAATCTGATCTCTCAGCCTAATAACTGACTTTTCACTGACCTAACTTCCCAAGATGGGCACACAAAGGTCAATAAACAACTTTGTCCGTTGGGAATTATTATGTAATAAATGAAATTTAAATAAAAGAAGCCATCAAAGCAATAATTTCCAAGAAAAAATTAAATTGCTATGTTTATTATGTCTTTGAAGAGTACATGAAAATGTTACCATCTTACTTTTATAATTTAATAATCACATTAGGTTATTTAGGTTGCTTTTTTATGGTCTTCAATGCTTCTCTGATTTTCAAAAAGCAAAACCCTTTGCTAATTAAATATGACACTATTAAAGGATATACTTGTATTTATCAGTCTCACATTTTCTAGTCATGGAGGATGTCATTATTGCTAAAGGTAGATTTTCTAGTAACGTAGACCTAAAATCTTATAACTTAAAATTGGAACAAAATAAAAATTTGAAGCACTTGCCGTGATATTGTAGAACTATAAAGGACTGTAGAGTTCTCTTACACCAGCCCCTTAATTTATACACTTATACATACATTCATTCAACAAAATTTTAATACCTTCCATATATTAGCATTGCTCTAGATACTCAAGATAGAGCAGGAAACACAATAAACAAAAATCCCTGCTCTCATGGGGTTTATATTATTATAAAGGAGGGAGTGAAATGTATACTAAACAAACAAGTAAAATGAATAGCATGGCAGATGGTGAAAAGTAATTTAGAGAGCTGGGGAAGAGAAGGCTTGTAGATTTAAACAGCTGTTCTGGGAAGTTCTCATTGAAAAGTCTTCAACAAAGGTTTGAAGGATGTCAGGGAGAATGAAACCAATACCAAAGAGGTTAAACCAGTCTTTTAAGGTCACAGAGCCTTGAGGTTAGAACTCAGATATCCTAAATCCAAGTTTGATTTTCTTCATAGTATACTACAATATTGGTGCCAAATTATCATCATAGAATTAATTATATTTTATTCCTCTGATTATATTTATCTAACACCAATGGTGTGCAGAGGATAATACTAGATGCTTTAGCAAGAGGAATATGAACTTTCTTTTCCCTCTTTTATGAGTTTTCCCATATGGATTCTCATTTAATTTTTATGGTGGCTCTTTGAGGTAGCTATTATCACTTACAGGCAAGAAAATTGACTCAGCGTGATTAACTAACCTGACTAAAGATCTGATAGCTACTACTGATACAACTAGGATTTGAAACCAGTTCAGCGACTCCCAAATCCATGCACTTTCCGCTATATTATGCTGCTTAAACCAAATTTTAACTTCCATGTGGCTGTGTGTATTTTATTTCATTTTTTCTTTATGCTATTACAGTTGTACCAATTTTTCCCCTCTTTGCCCTCCTCCACCCAGCCTGCCCACCGCTTCCACAGTCATTCTCCACACCGTTGTCCATGTCCATGGGTCCTTCATGTATGTTATTTGACTAATCCCTTCGCCTTCTTCCAAACAGTCCCTACTTTCCTCCTCCTCTCTTATAGCTGTTTTGTTGTTTGTTTTATACAAGAAAAATAGCAGGAGAATAACTGTAAGTAATTTTACATTTTCATTACTAACAAAATAAAATTAAATCCATTTGTTGATTAATATACATAGATAGAATTAAGTTACACCCAGAAATCAATCAATTCAATTCTGGAAAATTGTATGCAAAATTCTAAAATGTAGCTCAGCCTACTTCATCCTAAGTCTTTCCTTCTACCTAGCTTCTTTTAAATTTTATTATTTAATTTAAATTGTATGATTAACTTGTGAGTTGGTAATACATTCATATTTTTGAAAATTCCAAAGTTTCAAAGAGCATGTAATTAACTGTCTCACTGACATTTTGTTCTCCAACTATCCAGTTCCTCTCCCCAGAGGAAATAAATTGTTTTCCAATTTCCCATATATTTTTCCAGTGACATGTTATGCAAATACATCCAGCTTCTAGAATGTCACTGGAATTCCAAAGATCAGATCAGAGTGAGGCCAAGAGAAACAGACTTTAACTAATACTCCTGCCAACCCACTAGACAAACATCACCCAAAGAGAAAACATTAATACTTTAATTACTAATTATTAATAACTAATTATTAACTATTAATACTTTTCTCCTACACTCTACACACTACCCTAAGATGAATATTCCTAAAATGCATCTCCAGGCATGTCAACTAGTCTTCCAAAGATCTCTCACATATCTGCTACATCAACTCCGAACATCCCAGCTTGGAATTCATTGCCTTATGTTTCTTGTCTTATTTATCTGTAGTTTTCCCTTTTCACCCTACCCTCCAGGAACTACAATAATGTTTTATTGGCATTCAACATGAATTAGTACTACAATTCCTAAAGGATTCCAGATTCTGCTGCTTAATCCTCAAATGTAATCAGTTGACTTTTTCACCTTGAGACCATCTAGGTAATGAAAGTCCTCTCCCTGCGTAACAATTCTGTTGTTTAGCCTCTGGGAACTAGTGTGACCAATGGTACTGGTTTTCCTGGGACTGAGAGATTTTCCAGGATGTGGGACTTTCTTTGCAAAAAGTAAGCAATCCCAGGCAAGCCACGATGAGCTGGCCGCCCTATCTGGGATACTGCTAAGGATGCTGATTCCCAGGTTTTCCAAGACACTGGGAAAGCATTGTAAGCCCTTCTTGCTCCTATTCTTAGGCAGAGAAGACAGGGAGAGACACAACTGGTGTGAAGAGATTTCTGGTCCTTGATAACATGACACCACCATGCTTTCTCTATGAAAGAAAATGGAGACTTTGCTGCCATTGATGATCTTTTTACTCCCGATCTGATCCTCAGGAACTATTTACTTTTCCACAGCTTTCCTTCTCTTTGGCAGTCAGTTACCTGGATTCTGTGTTACCCTCTATTACTTTCCCTGAAGTTTGTTGTTAGACAAACAGTGTAGGTGTGAATAACAGGTTGTAGTGGATGCTGGGCCCCACATGTTATTTCTTTCACTGGGTTGCTGCATCCATTCCCCAGTTGTTGTGAGTGTCTGCTGCTAACAGCTCACAGCTGTTACCTTCTCAATGGAATTGTCCTCATTGCTTTCTGCCTAAGGAGAGATGCCCTAGGCAGGAAGTAACATATTCTCCACCCTGTAAGAAGAGAAATGGGCCAATGACTGACTGACACAAATTATAGAAGTCAACCTTCTTGCCTCAAGGTGGAACCAACCAATTTGTGCCTCAGAGCGTCCCCACAGACCAGGTTGAAACAATTCTCCAGTTGAGACTACTTCCTTGATTAGCTTTCTTCCCTTGCTTCTACTTGCCTTACTTTGTTTCTCCTGAAAATATTCTCTCAATATGCTACTTGATAGGATGACCAAATTATCCTGATTTGCCCAGGAATTTCCCAGTTTTAGCATTGAAAGACTCACATCCTGGGTAATCCTTTGGTCCTGGGACAGTTGGTGACTCTACACTTGAACAAGAATCTCTGTCTCAGGCTCTGCCTCTAAGGAATCTCACCTAAGTCTTCAGCTTACATCATGAATAAGCTAGGGTTGTGAATATGCTGTAATCTAATAGATGGTGGGTTTGGTGGTCTGGCCATAGGAACTGGGCAGGATTCCAGTAGACCATACGTTGCTCTTGTGTGAGTTAGAAGAAGGCGCGACTCTAGTCTAAAACAGTCTAACCAGCATCTGGATTAGTAAACTATAATTGCTTTTTAGTGGAGAAAAAGGCATCCTTTCCTCTGGGGGAATGCAGTTCTATGCTAGGGTGCATGGCTTGGCAAAAGAAGTATGGACTGGATTTCTAGGCTTGGCACCTTTGTGTAGTGCATGCACTGAATAGCCATACATAGGAACCCTGGAGTAAAGCAGTGAGGGCAGCCCTGACCCACGTTCCATTTTTCCCCTATGTTCTCTCACCCTGCCATATAAATGACATAAGGGAGGCAAATTCAGATATTGAAGAGTATTAAGCTTTGGTTGGGCTATGCTCTACATAAAAGGTAAAATGGAGATGTAGGCAATTCAGTAAGTTAGGAGAAAACCTGTCTAGGAAAGTCAAGGTAACCACCTGCTTTTTATGGATAAGAGTATGAATCTTATTCCTCATTTTTCCAGGGAAGGTCAAAACTTTGTGCTCCAGCTTCTATGAAGGAATTGAATTAGTACCACCTCGTTGACACATTACTTTGAATTGAGTTGCCCCTATAAGTCACAAGGGAGCCTTTTAAAAACCATCATCAACTTTAATATATTTAATCAACACACAGAGCTACTAGCATTGTCAAACAATGTTTGGATAGCAAGATGAAATAAGAGATGTTTTAAAGTTATAGTTTTCAAGTATTCATGTAACTCTAACCCAGTTATGTCTATAGATCATCCCTGGAGTGGAATCTGTTTGAGAACCATCTCACTGCTACATATCAACTTGTTTCAATAAATCTTTCCCTCTACCATGGATTCCAGTGTAGGGCTCTAAGTTATGGAGAGAAGCTATTTTTTCTCTTATATTTTTTGGAATGCTGCCTATAGGAATCGAACAACAACAACAACAACAACAACAACAAAAGATATCCATTAAAGTAACAAAAAGTTTAATGACCCAGGAGTGAACAAGGCCATGGAAGGAGCGAACTTTGCTTTATTTTCAGCTGAGCTTTACAGAAAGAGTTAGTCTTTGCCAAACGTCTTTCAAAAGCTTTGTGTTAAAACCATATCCAATAATACTGTAACTGGGTCATTACCCATACACTGCCAGGCCAATGTTTCAAAAGGGACTGATACAATCTCATGGGTAGTTAAAGTTGGAACTCCTCCTCTGACATCTCCAAAATCCACACTGGCTGACAGGAGTTATTTAACTTGTAGAGGTGGAGGGAAGAGAACTGAATTTAGGAATCACTGACTAGTATGTCAGGAAACCGCTGGGAAATCTACAGGAAGTACACAAGGAGGGCGTTCTTGGCTCCTGAACTTGGTAAACAGGGCATGGGAAGTCATAGACAATGTGAATACTGCTTATGCAATATCCAGGTGAATATTAGGCCATTTTCCCAATCTCTGGACAGTTTAATATTCCAATCAAAATGCCAAGAAAATAAACAAGGGAAAAACTAAAAGCAAAGCAGAGCTTCATTCATTTTAGCTTCTTACATTGTTTTTCTTATTTCCAGGATGATTACTTATCCTCATGCTGTCTTCCTTCCTAATAGAGAGCCCTGCCCCTTTCATAGAGCCTTCCCATTTAGAAAATATTTTCCAGCGTGATTTTGTTTGAGATCATTTCCTCAATGAGAACGTAGAAGCTGAGGCTGATGTGCCACTACAATTCCACTCACTCCAGGAATGGGGAATAATCATTGACTTCACCCAGTTGCTTGCCTTATGAATGGGAGTCTCTCTTCCCATCAGGCCAGTCTAATGGTTTCTGGGAGTAGATAAGAAGGGTAATTAACTTAGAATTGATGGGACTTAGTGCTTAGCACATTACCTAGTATACAGTGGGCACTCAACAAATGTTGGGGGAATAAATGAGAGAAATATCTTTAAGACCACTTACACATATCTCCTCTCAGAATTTTCAGTTTCCTCATGGAAGTCACTGAACCTCAACCCCACATACTGAGATGTTGTCTTCAAGAAAAGACAGATTTTATCTACTTTAAAAAAAAGATTTTATTTATTTATTTTTAGAGGGGAAAGGAGAAAGAGAGGGAGAGAAACATCAATGTGTGGTTACCTCTCGTGCACCACCTACTGGGGACCTGGCCCACAACCCAGACATGTGCCCTGACTGGGAATCGAACAAGCAACCCTTGGGTTCGCACGCCAGCACTCAATCCACTGAGCCACACCAACCAGGGCTCTACTTTTTATTTTAATGTCATAAAGATCTTTTTCATCAGCAATCACAGCTAAAATTAAAATGGGGTAATCAAAATTGTATCAAAATTCTAAATTTTAACAGATAGGAAAGATAGTACCAATTTCTAAAACATCTGGGAAGGAAAGGAAAAATAATTTTCAATTAAGTTACCACCTTTTATAATGCTTTTCAGCCCTTTAATCTTTTATTTCCTCAAATGAATGGGAAACTCCCCAGAGGTACATCTTTAATATAATCCTGTATCTCCTCAGGAGACATAACCAGCTAATGAATGACTTGGAGCATAATGATTTTCGTTGCTACCAGTAACTATGGACACAGAAGTATGTGAAGTCTTCTGTCCAAACACCTGGTTTTTGGAATGCAATGACCTGACTTTGCGTCCTGAAAGCACTGCTAGCTAGATTTCTGATTCTAAAAGGATTAAATGAGATAATGTAAGTAAAGTGTTAGTGCCCTCCCTGGCTCAGAGTACATATGTGTTAATGTTCGATACCATCATTATGATTAGCTACATGAATCACACAAAAAAGTGGGAGTACTTTGACCGCTAGGTGATTTCACTATGACAACAGAGTCAAATATTTAAGTCTATTTTGAGTTCCAGGAGTGTTAGGATCCTTCAAGATGACACAGATCGTGCAGTAATAAAATAATAGGTACAGCATAAAGCAGGTTCAGATAATTCATAATCTGAACAATCACTGCTTACCACTTGCCTTTTAATTTTCATTTCCAGCTAAGTGCTGTTTTCTTTCCATGCGAGTATTTGAATAAACACTTAAAATAAATGAAAGAGAAATTCTCAGGGCAGCAACCATGTCCATGATTAATGCAGTATCGTGTTTACCCTTTAACATAAGTGAAGACATTTCTGAAAGCCAGGATTGATGGCCACAAGGAACAGAAGATGCACTTCAGCTGTACACATTTCCCAAATGATCAGCTTTGCATGACCTTCATATAAAACCCAAAGGTGTTTATTGGCCTTGTGCATGAACACATCTCAAGCGCAGGCAGCTGCCTTTCCTCACAGTACAAGTGAAAGGTTTTAGATTAGGAAGGAGATGAGGTTAAATTACTTCATTATTTACTCATTGGGGGAAAATCAATTTCTGGAATATAATCCTATTGACCTGACTGGCACCAACCAGGAGCACAAGTAATCACAACCCTAAAATAAATATCCATTCATACCTTGAAAAGACATTGATACTAACCATTCTCCTTTATGCATTAAAGGTATCAAATAACCATGCAAACCAGATTCAAGGCTAATGGGCTTCTTTTTTGAATATGTCACTAAAATGGGATAGTGAAACTTTGCTTATTTTGTTCTGACCTTGTAAAATTCACACATTATACGACCAAGGCTGTGTGTTTTCTATCTCTGGTTAATACTAAGATTATTAAGTTGCCAGACAATAGTGAAACAAGCAAACGTTAATGAAACAAGAAAAAAAATGTAACCCAATTACACCAAGGAATTAGAATGTTTACATCAAGTCATCAACAAATTATGGTGCAGTATTATATGCAGAGGCAGAATCCTTACTGACCCTATCTGACTTTCTTTCTCATAGAAATTTGAAGATACTTTTCCTTCCAGGTTTGTCCTTTAGCAAGGGTGTCCTAAGCTTCCATCATGTTGAATTTAGCCTTGCAAGGATTTTTAATTAACAGCGATGATCCACAAGCCATGATTTATATGCAAGAAAGATGCCCTATTTTATCTTCTTTCCCCAGGCTATGATATATGGATGCTTCTGATAAGCCAAAGATAAAAGTGGTTTGGACCAAAAAGCACCTATTTTCTCAAAAATGCACATTAAGACTGCAGCTGTCAGCAACTGAATATAGTAGAGCCCAGGTAACAGAAAATATAAAGGAAATAGAAAATGATCAAGGTTCAATTTATGTATTTATGATTGGATCCTAATTTTTCTCAAAATGCTTAATTTTTACTCCACATAAAGCATTATATTTTAAAGCTATAATTTGGTGAAGGGTTATATGAGGTATTATGAAAGTATTCGATTCTAGTTTAAAGAAAGATCCTTAAATTTACTCATTCAAGTTTATGCTGCTCATGAGGACATACACTTATTGCAATGATGCTGCATTAGCTAAAAATATGTTAGCATCTCTTTTTCTGGTATAACTGAGACAGTGGCATATTTTAGAATATAACCAGTGTGGGAAAATCATATTTTATAGATAGATGGAGAATCTCTAGTCCTATGACTCTACTGTAAATTAGATGGTTGACCTTATGCTGTCACTTAATCTCTCTGGATCATGGTTTACTTATATGCATAAAGGCATAATTGTGCTACATTACTGTCAAGGGCCTTTCAACTCTAAAATTATACAATTTTGTGACTCAATATTTAGAAACTGGAGAATATCATTTTATATGTTTAGAAATAAAATTCTTATAAAATCATTCATTCATTCAACAACATTTTTTTGAGTGCCTCCTATGTGCCAGGCACTCTTCTTAGTGAACAGAATGCAGAGCTCCATCTTTATGGAAATTAAATTCTAGATGGACAAGAGAGATAATAGACAATGAATAAAAGAAATAAGTCAATGATATAGTAATATAATATACTATAGAGCAAGGGCAATGGAAAAAATAAGAGTGAAGTATGGAACATGGGAAGTACAATGGTCAGAGGGTGGAAAGGAGTGGGCAGGTGGCAGTATTAAATAGAATGGTAAGAGCCAATCTCATTAAGAAGGTGAGGTTTATGCAAAGGCTTGAAGGAGATGAGGGAGTTCACCAAATGATGTGGAAGAATAGTTCAGACAAAGTGCACAGCTAAAGCTAAGGTCCTTGATTGAGAAACAGCAGAGAGGCCAGTGTGGCTGGAGCTGACTGAGCCTAGAGCAAGTGGTAGAAGAAGTGAGAGAGATAACAGGCTGATCATGGAAGGCCTGGTGGGCCATTCTAAGGACTTTGGCCCTTATTCCAAGTGAGATGGGAGCCATTGCAAAGTTTTGAATGGATGAGTGCTATGATCTGACATTTATAGAGGATCACTCCGGCTGCTCTGTTGTAAATATTTACAGGGAAACAAAGGTAGAAGCATTGAGACTATGCCACTTTTTGCCTATGTATTTTGTAAAATGTTTATGAATCTGATACCAAAAGGACTGCAACAGTGTTTTGTGGAGAGCATGCTGGAAGATGTGAATAATTTCAAATATTATCTAGGTTTGTAAATGCTGGTGACTTTGTAACATCAGTTGTAATAGATCTTCGTTCTCTACATTCCCAAAATATTCTGCTTAAGCTGATAATAAAACTTTCAGAAATGAATATAACAGTCACTGTTTGAACTAGTAGTAGGTATATAATCAAATCTTTAAGCTCATAGCATTTCAAAGGGCAGGGGGACATTTATTCATAATACAAAGATAATTTTTCTTTGTATTCTCATGTCTATGAATAACTATGTAATACTCTCTCCAACTCTTTTAAGTGCTTCTTATTGTCTCACCTTGTTCCTTTTATTATTATAAACTTCCTTTCCCCAGCCTTGTTCAATAAGCATTAAGTCCCACCACCATTCATTTCTGTCCTGGGAGGAAATTAGTAAGCCCTCTGCATTACCTGTTAAAACTATGGTACTGACTTGAACAAACAGTGTAAATTGTTGCCTTACTAGTGATTGCGAGAGCATTACCTTGAACTCACAATTGCTCAGTGATATTGCAAGTTGGCAAGCTTGTCTAAAAATATTCAGTGTATGCTTTTATAAGGCTAAATCAGTACTGTCCACTTTCTACAACGTTAGAAATATTCTCTATCTGTGTTATACAATGTTGTAGGACCAGCCACAAATAGCCACAGAGAACTTGAGGTGTGGCTAGTGGGACTGAGGAGCTGAGTTTTTAATTGTATTTAATTTTAATTAATTTAAATTTAAATGTACATGGCCTCACACAACTAGTAGCCACTGTACTGGACAGCTCAGGTCTAAATCTTTATTCTATATTATGCCAGACTAACAATAAGACATTCCTGCCCCATGTTTTAATATCTCCTAGAAATGTTTCTCTTGAATGTTCTTTGATATTATGTCACTGTCATTTACTAAAGAAATTTCAAAGAAGCAGCCCTGTGAAATCCATGGCTATATTCACTGAAAGGAAATTGTTGAGGGCATTGAAAACTGTGTAACACAGTGTCCTATTGCTCTGACCTCAATACTAGGAAAAGTTGTCCTTGTTCTAAAAGGCTTGTCTTTGTGATGTAATTTACTGCGTTACATTTTTGCATTTGCTTTGGGGGAGCACATAGTCAAATGGGCGGTTAATCTCTTACAAGTACATATGTATTAAGCATCTCGGGCTATGTTGTGTTCCTTATTTTACTTATGATCTCTTTGTCTTACTTTTTCTGTTGTTATACCCTCTTTGTTGATTTTCTTGCTTATTTTAAATGTGAGCTGGTGGTATGATATTCAATTTTGTATTCCACAAACAAGCAGAATAAAAGTAAATTAAAATCCTGTCTTTTTTGTGAGGGCGGTAAACACACAATTTCTTCAAAATGCTGACTTCCCAAGACATCATTCTTCTTCTTATTTTTGCTCTTCTCTAAATTATCTTCAAATTCTACATATGTTTGTCAATTGTTGACTCCATAGTAATCCTAGGGCACTCAAAACATGCTAGAGATAAAAATGAAAGACTAAAAAGACAATAATATTGTATATAGTTCAAATTAGATTACAATATACTCATTTAAATATTATGCTTGTTGTGTTACTAAAATTTTTGATATTATTATAAAAGTTTCATGTAAATTTATGTTTATGAAGACCTTAAGTTATACTAAGGAGTTAACATGTCCCTCAGGGTGTTTAAGACCATGGGTGTTTGTTTTAGAAAAAGAACCATTTCAGAAAACTTTCAAGAGTGGCTTCAAAATGAATCTTCACAACATCTGTGAATCTGTGACTCAGTGTTGATTAATTAAAATTAACTATTGTTCCCATGTCCTAAGTTAGATTTATTTTATGATTCTTTGTCTCCTTTTTAAAAAAGTACATCTGTACTTGGGTTTGATTTTGGAACCAAACTAGAAACAACTTGAAAACATTTATTACGTGCTTTCTGCGTCAGAGTTCTTGATGCTTTGCAAAAATTTTAATCAGTTACTTTATTTCTGGGCTTTATGAAAACTATGTTTCTCACTTGGAAAAATATCTGTCACTTGTTATGATAATTTAAAGAGAGTGACTCAGTGTTGGGCAAAGGGAGAGAAGGTGCTTGCTGTTTTAGTGGAATTCTTGCCCTAGTCCCATTTTGGCAGTATGGGCAATGTTTTGTAATTATCTACCAGTGAATTAAGAAGCAGATAATCTTCAGTGGAAAGGGAAGGAAATCAGGCTTGTAAGTACAGAACGAAAACCACAAAAGTTAATACCATACAGGAGTGCTGTCATATTTGGAGAGATAGTCCTTCTGTTGATTCTCCTTTTACCACAAAATCATTTTGTATTATATTTACTGAGGAAAAGTAAAATAAGAGAAATCTTAATCCTCACAATTGCCTGTGCATGTGCTAGATGTAAATTAGTGCTCAAGTAAATAACTTGGAAGATGATTGTCTAACATGAAAAAACTGCTAAAATGGTAATCTAAATTTCTTCATACTGGAAAATTAATGTTTTTTAAAAAGTGAGTTTGGTATCCTTTAATTTATTTTACATTTACTTGCAACTAATCCCTTTGTTAAAATGAACTCTATAATTTTGACTAAAAATGTACAACAAATTACAGTTCTTTGCATTGCAAGGACAAGATTCAACTGAACAGCTAACTTAAATAATTGAAGAGGAAAGTAGGTCAATGCCGTGTATTAAATGACTACCTCTGAAGATAGCTATATCAGCTATTGTGATTTTAGAGATGCCTCTCAAAGATGTGAAGTTATTAAGATATCTTTGGAGCTAGTCTTTTGCTTCATTTAAATGTATGGAATTGACCTCAAAGATTATCCTCATATTGAATTAAATATTAACTTGGCTCTGCTCCATCATTTAATACACAACATTTATATTTCAAGATAGAAAATAACTTTTATTGATTTTCAAACTCTAATTACAACAGAGCTCCCTAAAAATGTGTCCTTGGAACATGGTAATTATACAGACACTTTTTATCAACTGTGAACTATATATTTGGACCCACTTAAAAAAATCATCCACTTGAAGTCATGCCCCTCTTATTCCCAACCCCTATAAAAGAGAACTAGCACAAAAGAGTTAGTCTCCACATTCTCACCTCTCACTCTCAGAATTTTATGTCCTCTACTCTGAAAAGGTTCTTATCAAGGTCACCAGTGACCAACCTACTTAATACCAAGCCCTATGATCAATTTCAGTCCCCACCTCCCTCAGCCTCTTAGTAACATTTGACACAGTTGATGATATTCTCTTCCTTTAAACCCTTTCTTCACTTGGGTTTCCAGATTTTCCTCCTACATCAGTGGCTTGCTTCCTTCCAAATTTCATTTGCTAACCCATCCTCCTCTTCCTGACCTCTAAAGAATAAAGTGCCCTAGAGCACAGCCTTTGTCCCTCTTTTTTAAACCCACACTCTATCCCCAGGTGATCTCACCCACTCTTGTGATTTTAAAATACTATCTAGATGGCAATAACTCCACAATTTATATCTCCTGCCCTGATCTCTTTCCTGAATACCAGATTTGTATATAGAACCACATGCTTTATAGTTCAACCTGGATTAAGAAGCATAACTTTTATCCCTCCCAAACCTACTGCTTCCTCAGAGTTTTCTACCTTATTTTACAGTAATACTGTCTACCCATTTGCTCAAGACTTAAAACTTAGGAGTCACCTTTAATTCTTCCCTTTTCCTTCCACCATATTTTCCAGTTTATTATCAAGCCCTGTGACCTCTTTCTTCAAAATACATCCTTGAATTGGCCACTTCTCATTGCTCTCACAATGCTTAGCACAGACCTTGGAAAATATCTCTTTCTCTTAGGCTCTTTATGCAACCTATTAGCAAATCCTGGCAACCATACTTCTGAATATATCCTGAATCCCATTGTTTCTCCTAACTACTACAGTTATCACCCTAGCCAAAGTCATCTTCATCTCCATAACCCCCTAACTGGTCCCTCAGATTCACTTTCATATTGGCTTTCCTACAGTGCAATTTCAAAAGCATAAGTCAGATGAATTACTTCCCTATTTAGAACTCTTCATCAGTTTTCCCATATACTTAAATTAAAAATCAAAGTTCCCACTATGACTTGTAAAGCTCCACATGATCTTGGCAATGTCTACTTCTTTGTGTATCCTACGACTATCCCTTTCACTCTCTTTTCTTGAGACACACTGATCTTGCTCCATGGTGAACACATACATCTGATCTTGCCTCAAATGTTTCACTTGATGTTTTTTGTATTTGTAATGCCCATTACTGTTGAAATTCACATGGTTCACTTCCTCTTTTCATTTATACCTGAAATGTTCAATCCTCAGAGAGTTCCTCCTGTCCGACCTATCTCAGAACTCATTGATAAATTTCACCATATAGGATGACCTGATGTATTTAGATCAACTGCATGGCAGCTGATCTGGTGAACAATCATCTGATGAAAAGCTGGATAAAGCTCAAGTTTTGCATTCATATATCATAGTTTCAGCCCTTCGCACAACCATCCAATAATCAAATAGCCGTGGGCCTCAGTATCCTCATCTGTAAATGATGAACAAAATTATGAGTAGATATTGTTGTGAAAGAGTTGATAAATAGGCTGACCAAATAATTTATTATCCAAACTGGAATAGACAGAGACTGTATGACCTGCAAAGCCTAAAATATTGACTATCCACCTCTTCACAGAAAAAGATTGCCAATTCTTGCTATGGAGTAAATACCATGGAATGGTATAACTGGGTCATATGGTAGCTGTTTAACTATTTAAGAAATTGTCAAGCTGCCCTGGCTGGTGTGGCTCAGTGGACTGAATGTCAGCCTGCGAGGCAGAGGGTCACTGGTTCGATTCCCAGTCAGGGCACGTGACCGGGTTATATGCCAGGTCCCCAATAGGGGGCGCGTGAGGGGCAGCCACACATTGATGTGTCTCTCTCTCTTTCTCCCTCCCCTCCCCTCTCCTCTCTAAAAAATAAGTAAATAAAATCTTTTTTAAATTTTTGGATAAAAAAAGAAGTTGTCAAACCACTTTTCAGAGTGTTATACCATTTTATATTTCCACCAAGGCTGTGTGACAGTTCCAGTTGCTTTGCATCTTGATTAGCACTTGATAATGTCAGTATTTTTCAACTTTTTATTAAATTATTAGGGTGACATTGGTCAATATGTTCATATATGTTTCAAGTGTACATTTCTATAACACAAGATCTGTATATTGCACTGCGTACCCACCACCCAAAGAATATAAGTATTTTTTATTTCAGTCATACTAATAGTTGTATAATGGTATTTTATTAGGGTATAACTTGCATTTCCCTAATGACTAATGACATTGAACATCTTTTCATATGCTTATTTGCTGCACTTACATCTTCCCTGGGGAAGTGTCTGCTCAAGTTCTTTGCCTATTTTCAGTTAGATTGTACATTTTCTTATTACTAAATTTTGAGAATTCTTTGTATGTTCTGGATACATATCCCTTGTCAGATATAAGATTTGCAAATATGGCCTTTCAGGGTAAAACTTGTCTTTTTTTCCTCTTAACAGTGTCTTTCACAGAGCATGTTTTAAAAATTTTGATAAATTTGAATGTATCAATTTTTTCTTGTATGGATTGTATTCTTGGTGTCATGTCTAAGGAACCTTTCACCTAAACTTCTGTCACAAAGATTTCTCCTATGTTTTCTTCTAATAGTTTTATAATGTTATATTTATATTTAAGTCTAATTTATTTTAAAATAAGTCTTGTATAAAGTGCAAGGTAGGTTAGAGTTAAGTTTTTTTGTGTATGGCTGATCGATGTCCCAAAATCATTTGTTGAACAGACTATGTTTTCTTCATTGGGTTCCTTTTGCACTTTTGCCAAAACTAAATAGTCAAACTTGTCTTTTTCTGGATCCTGTATTCTGTCTAGTGTTTTAAGTGTCTACTTCTCTTCCAATACCATACTTTATTGATTATTGTAGCTATATAGTAAGCTTTAATATCAATTATAATGATTCATCCCATTTTATTTTTCTTTTTCAAGATTATTTTAGCTATTCTACTTTATTTTTCCTTCTATTTAAATTTTAGAATCAGTTTACTTATATTTACAAAACTACTGTTGGAGTTTACATTGGTATTATTTTAAAACTATTGAGAAATTTGAAGAGAATATACCCTTAATATATTAAGTCTTCTAATCCATGAAAACAATATATCTTTCCATGGATTTAGATCTTCTCTGGTTTCTTTCTCAGCTTTTTATAGTCTCCAACATACAGATTATGTACATGTTTTGTTGGCTTTATTTAATAGCTATAAGGTTATTCAGATTATATAGTTCATATTGGGTGAGTTTTGGTGGTTTGTAGTTTTCAAGGAATTGATCTAGTTCATTTAAAGTGTTCAATTTATGTGCTTGAAGTTGTTAATAACATACTCTTATTATCCTCCTCATGTCTGTGGGGCCTTCAGTGATAGTCTCTTTCATTTCTGATATTGGTAATTTGTGTCTACTCTCTTATTTCCCCCCCAAGACATTTAGAATTTCTGGTGTTCTTCCTTCATTCCTGATGATCCAGGTTTCCTTTGGTATGATTTTCCTTTTGTCTAAAGAACTTTCTTTAGCAATTCTTTCAGAGCAGTTCTTTTGGCTCTAAATTATCTTAGTTTTCCTTCAGCTGAGAATGTCTTTCTTTCACTTTTATTTTTTAATTAAACTTATTGGGGTGTCACCGGTTAACACATTATAAAAGTTTCAAGTGTACAGTGCTATAACACATCATCTATATATTGCATTGCATGATCACCACCCAAAGTCTTGTCTCCTTCTGTCTCAAAGGATATTTTCTCTGAATACAGAATTTTGAATTGACAGTTATTTTCTTCCAGAACTTTAAAAATGTTCTACCTACATTTTCTGGCCACCATAGTTTCTGATGAGAAATCCAATAGCATTTACATAATTGCTGTACTATAGGTAATGCATCGTTTTTCTCTGGCTACTTTCAAGATTTTTCTTTGTCTATAGTTTTTAGCAGTTTGATAATAATGTTTCTACACTTGAATATTTTGGGTTTATTCTGTTTGGGTTTCATTCAGTTTCTTGGATTTGTAGGTCCATTGTAGAACTGAGGAAATTTTCGACCATTGTTTCTTCAAGTATTTTCCAGCTCCACACTCTTTCTACTTTTCTTTTAGGACTCCAATGACATGAATGTTAGACATTTTATTGTAATCTCATAGGTCCTTTTGGCTCAGTTTATGTTTCAATTTGTTTTGATTTGATGTTCATACTTGATAATTTCTATCGATATAGCTTTACATTCACTAATTCTTTCCTCGGTCATCTCCATTCTACTATTGATAATATCAACTAAGGTTATAAAATTTCAGTTGTATTTTTCATTCCTAAAATTTTTATTTGGTTCTCCTGTATATATTCTAGTTCTTTGCAGATACTTTTAATTTTAACTTGCATTTCAGGAGTGTTTGTGATTGCTCTTTCTAGCATTTTTATTATAGCTGCTTTAAAGTCTGTGTCAGAAAATTCCATTACCTGTGTCATCTTGTTGGCACTTGTTGATTGTCTTTTTCCATGTGAGTTGAGATTTCTGGGATTCTTCACATGTTGAGTAATTTTGGATTGTTTTTTGGACATTTTGAATATTATATTGTGAGACTTGGTCTTACTTAAACTCTACAAAGGGTGTTGACATTTTTTTAGTAGGTACTTGAAGAGGTCAGAATATTTCTGTGATAGCATGTATGACCTGATTTGATTCAGACTGCAAATTTGAACCTACTTTCGGTGGGTTTTGGTACCAATGTCAGTTCAGTTATTGAAGGCTTTGCAGGTTATTTGGAACTGTCCCTCATGTACACCACCCAGTGGTCAGTTTGGGAAATGGACGAAGGTCTATTTGTTAGCTCATTCTGTAAGTTACTTGGTATCTAAGATCAGGTCCATGCATGCACAGGTTGAAGGTGAACCTAGGAGTTCAAAAACAGCTTTATTTGATCTCTTTTTTGTGTGTTTGTGTTTTAGTTTTATTTTCAATTAGACTTTACATTCAATATCATTTTGTATTATTTCCAGGTATACAACATGGTGGTTAGACAATCACAAAAACTTTACAAAATGTTCCCCCTGATATTTCCAGTATCTGCCTGGCACCATACATAGTTATTGCAATATTGTTGACTATATTTCCTATGTTGTACTTTACATCCCCATGACTATTTTGTAACTACTAATTTGTACTTCTCAATTTCTTCACCTTTTTCTCCCAGCCCCCCAATCTCCCGCCCCTCTGGCAACCATCAGCCTGTTGTTCTCTAATCTATGAGTCTGTTTCTGTTTTGTTTACTTACATTGTTCTTCCACTTCCACATATAAGTGAAATCATATGGTACTTGTCTTTCTTTGTCCGACTCATTTCACTTAGCATAATACCCTCTAGGTTCATCCATGCTGTCGCAAATGATATTGGATCTCTTTAACAAGCTCCTCCATCTCTGCTATTGTCTTAGTATTTTCTGGTTCAGTGGAGCTCCAAAAAGGAGGCAGTTTTAATAATTATGCCAGGAGAACAGACATAAACTGGACTACCTCAGTAAATTGAGTCCTATAGTTCCTGTACTAATAAAGAACAGGGGAATGGGAAGCAGCAAAGCTATGCATTCTATGGCTAACAGGAAGAAAAGGCTTCCAAGTATAAACCTAAAATTTGCACTGCCTAAATAGTTTGGGATCATGAGTTACACCTATATATTTCTAGGGCATAACTGAAGCATACAGACCAACATGACATTCAGAAAGAGAAGGGTACTAAGGGATTAAAAACCATTGTTAAAGCCCAGTACAGCAAAATAACTAGAAAAGAGCACCATAGAGAGATCATAACTACAAAGATTGGCTTTCTTCTGACCGACTTGTAGATTTACCATGAAGACAATGAAATTTCAGCTCTAGTGCCCCACACATCATAAGCCCCTTTCAAGCCCTACTCCAATCCGTGAGCATGTAATTTTGTATTCATTGTCTTAAATAACTCCTTCCCCACCCCACATTTTTAAAGTTTTAGGTACTGTAAAACCTGGGTTTACCCTGACCTGGTAGCAGTTTCCCTTTGAGTAATGCACAAAAAATTCTTCTACCTTCATACTCTGTCTTCCTCTCAGAATGTACCCTATTTTTGGCTCTAAATGCAAATTGTACATTTAGAGAAAAAGAGAAATCTTAGGTTATTGTTGGTTCTTATCCATAGTGAAAAGTCCACCATGACAGTCATTAAATTTTGTTCTGAAACACAGACAAGACAGAGATCACACATCTTTGACAACCTTGCATCATGTTTTTGGTCTTATATCACATTTGTTGATGACTTAATTTTCCACTCATTCCTGGGGGATTTAAAACTCTGTTGGGGAAAAGGGAGCAGTCCCTATAGGTGTTTACAGCAGGAAAATTATGCAGTTAGAAGGGTTCTTCAAGATTATTCAACCAATGGGTGAAGGACAGTTTGGTGGGGGAAAGAATGTGAAGACAGGGATAAAAGTTGATAATGTAGTTTAACTATGTAGACAAGAGACAATGAGGGTCTGTGGCAGAGAGAATAAATTTCTAAACTTGAATAACATTTATTCTTTGCTGGCTTTAAAAACTTACAATTTTCTTCCTTTTCATGAAATCGCATTATTAGAAAACTATAGGATAGATTAACATGCTTGTTGAACCACATGAATTATCCTCATAAAAAGATTGAAATATCAGTGTGTTTTAGAAATTATATGACTTAGATTCTGTTGCTATGGTTGATTTTTATATTTCACTTCTTTGTGCAATTAGGAGAAAAATGACATGTTACTAAATGATTAGTTAGGAAGTAGTGTATCCACTTTTCAACAATTTGACTGCTTTGTGGGCCCTCCAAGAGAACAGATAAAGTAATCATGAGAAATATGGTTCAACTGCACTGGGTGAAGCCCTAGGGAATTTGGAATCCACCTCCAATCCCAAGTGCCTCAGTGGCAGAGGTAATGAGCAGTTATCAATGCTACAACCCTATTTCAACCACAGGGATATGCTTTTTACCAGTTTTATATATTGGGTTTCCTTAGAAAATTTCATTTGAACAAGGGGTTTACTGGATTAACAAATTGGAAAATCATGGACATAAAGAAATCTTAAGTTTGTTCATTTGTAGTTAAGAACTATATATAATTTTTCATGAATCTAAATTTATTTTTGTACAAATGGAAACAACATAGTTATTAGTCATTTAATTTGAATATACTTGCTTTAAACAAAACAAACAGGAGGATGAATCTTTTCTATAACCTTCTTGAGAAAATATACTCTATCTTGCTTTTGGGGGTTATATCTAATACATAAATGAAAATATTTGTTGT
Source organism: Mormoops blainvillei (assembly GCA_004026545.1). Taxonomy (NCBI): domain Eukaryota; kingdom Metazoa; phylum Chordata; class Mammalia; order Chiroptera; family Mormoopidae; genus Mormoops; species Mormoops blainvillei. The sequence continues at coordinate 94,471 of PVJD01003565.1, forward strand.
GGAAATTTTTATTTCTTTTATATTAAGATGTCTGCATAATTTATAAATGCTATTGAGAATTCATTTGAGGCTACTAATACCCATCCAGGATCAGTGTGATGGAGTCATTCACAACTAATGTTATATAACTCTAGTTCTAGAAGGACCACATGCCATCAAACACTATTATATCACTATTATTGTTTTGTTAGGAACAGGATTATAGCAACAAGAAGAAAATGCTTTCTCCCTAAGATATTTGCCCTAGTGGCCCTCAGGGAGCAAAAACATTAGTGCTCATTTTTGTGAGAGCAGCTTCTTTCTTTGGTAAGTAGTGAAGTTCTCAGTGGTGGGGATGCTGAATTGAGGAGGAGTGATGGAAACACTTGCTTCCACCATTCATCTCCTCTAAGCAGAAATATACCTCTTCTCTAAAATATGAGGTACTGGAAAAGGTAAGAGACAAATTTTCTGGGGATTTTGGAAGGAGGATGGAACAACTATAGAAAGACAGAAGTGAGGTTAAAAGGAATATCTATCAGGCTTCTTCCCAATTAAGGAATGCAAGAATCTATTTCACTCAGGCCAAGGGAAGGTATACAAGTAAATTATTTTTTCTTGCCTAAGTTCTTCTTTAACTCAAATCTTTCCTGCAGTCTGGCATAGGGAACAACTCCATCTCCAATAATGGGACATTGTGGGACAATCCATCATTGGCATCAGAGTACAAGGCAAGAGATGTTGATAGACATTTTCCTGAGGTCTGGATGGTATCAGCCATGAAAGCACATGTTTACAACACAAACCATGGCTGTGCCAGAACTACTGAGTACTGTATCTCTAGTGAAAGAGGCATTCAAGTGTGTGTGTATGTATGTGTTATGCATGGCTCAAGGTAAGTATCCCCTGTTGCCTGGGTCTAATGGTAGTACTGCTCTCAAGCCATCTGGCAAAATGAAGCAGTTAACTTATCATGAAGCCATGACTAACTAGGCAGCATGCTTCTTTATATTTGCTTTCACTTTCGGCCTCACTACCCCTTTCTTTCACTCTTCGTTCTCGAGAATGCATGCCTCTATAAAGTATTAGCATTAAGCATTTGCCTTATGATTTGTTTTTTGTGGAACCCAGGCTAAATTAACCTACTCTTCAAAGAAATACTACTAGAAATAGTTCCACGATTACATCAGTAGGGTTTTTTCAGCTCCCTGGAAAGAATGTATTTAGACTCAATAACTAGAATGAATTTAAATACCTACTCTCATTTTTTATTTTTTGAAAATCAAGCCAACTCTCATGTTATTGTTGCCCTTTTTTCATGGCCAATGTTTGTTTTTCAGTTAACAGTTACTGAGGGCTTACTATATGTTAGCCATCATTTGTTAAAGCACTTTATTTGCATTATCTCATTTAATCAAGACAACAACCTTATGAGATAGATGCTATTTTATTTGTTTTACAGATGATGATATTTAGGCTCGACTAGGTCAAATAATTTGTCCAAGGTCACTTGTTTAGGGTTACACAGCTGGTCAATAATAGAAGTATGAATTAAACTACAGTTCTGAATCCAGAGTCTATGCTCTCAAACACCATGCCACCTTTCTCAGACAGAAACTTCTCTCTCTTTAGCACTTGGATCACAGCGATCTTCCCCACCTTTGTTGACACTCTACCGTCAAATACTTTGTATCATAGATTTTTGCCCTGCCTTGTCTCCCCATAGCTTCAATTGATTCTGGAATAGTCACAAATTGAGACTTATCATCACTCAACTCTATCCTCACCCAAGACTGGAAACTCTGAATTTCCCCTTCTCACCACAGCCCACTCTCCCCTCTATCCCACCCATGCTCCTATCAGATATACATTTTTCTCTGTCTCTGGAACTCAACCCATCTTATTAAAAAACATTCCTTTTAGTACTATTTGCTTTATCTTCCACTGGGCCCATCTTGCAAATTACCAACCATGGGAAATACCCACCACCTATTTCTCTCCCATTGACACTGAACTTCTGAAAGCTGTGTAGATCAAAAGGCACAAATATCTCATTAGTTGGGTTCTGAGGGCTTTTGTGTCATTTATTTAAAGAAATATTTTTGTTTTCACAAAAAGATAGTGTGTTAGATGTTGGAAATTCAGAGATGAAAGAATGAGTTCTACCTTCATTTGGCTCACAAATAGTAAATTATATGTATTTGGTTGTTACATAGTCTTCTCTTAATAACCATGACTTTGTGTGGTTCAGAAAAAATTAAGCAGTAGAGACAGTGACTTTGCCATTATACTTTGGTTCAAAAAGTGTTTTCACTTACACTAAACTTGAACAGAGCACTCTACATCCCTTCATGAATGGTCATGCCAACATCATTCTCTTACTTCTTCCTTAATTAATATCTTGAAACATAACTTTCCAATCAAAAGATATAGAGTGCTGAATAGATTTAAAAAACTATAACTTTCTATTATGCATGCTCTTCCTTCACTACACCAGGCATGAGAATTCTTCTCACTCAGCAGGTGCTACCTAAGTGTTAACTTTACCAGCTCAGAATCTAGGGGAATAACAAGACCTACAGAGCAAGTTCGAAAAGAGAAGTGTGAAAAGAGAGAGAAGAAATGTTCAGAGAAGAAGTATATGACACGGGAGAATACAAAAGTCTGGAAGGTAAAAATATTTCCTGAAGAGGGAATTTCAATTAGATTTTTCAACAAGGAAAACATTGGAGATATTTTCCCAAGTATGTTCAGTAGAGTGGTAGAGGTAGCAGCCAGGTGACAATGGCTTAGAAAGTAATAGGTTGAATTTGAGTTGTTTATGCTGCATGCAGATGGAGGTTGAAAATACATGTCTGGAATTTAGACAAGATATTTATGTGGGACACAAAAACCTTGGAATAAAAAATATGCAAGAATAAACTCACAGAAAATATATGAAGTTTAGAGGCCTGTCAAAATTGGAATTGTAGTGAAAATTGTGCTTAAGACCAGAGTGGAGAGAGCTAAGCCTGTAAAAGAGACTGATACAGGGTGGCTAGTGAGGCAAGGGAATGACGTCACTCCATGTGGTGGAGAAGAGGATTCAAAGGGAGAGAAAATAAAATTGTTAAGTGTTGTAAGAAGGCCATCAAACAATTAGTGAAACATTTATTTAGTTTCAGCGACTGGAATTGTCATTGGGAACCTCTGCAATAGCAGTTTCAGTAAAGAAGAGTTGTCATAAGTCAGGCTTTAATATGTTGAGGAAGTCAATTCATTGAGTGTAGACTACTAACTATTTTTGCATTGAAGGGAAAGAGAAAGGGTAATATTGCCTTGAGGAAAATTTAGGGCCAAAGGAGAGATTATTGTTTTGGGGCTTTTTTGTTTGTTTTAAAGATGGAAGATATAAATAATCTTTTCGAGATCCAATTGGAAGGAGAAGCGAATTAATGAAGTAAGAGTACTAAGGAAGAAAGTATGAAGGCCATAGCACAAGGGCTTGGATTAGATTGGGGAATGGGAAAAATACCTCATAACCTGAAGCTGCAGGGAAGAAGCAAGTTTGACACAGATGCAGTAAAAGTAGATACATTTGTTGAAAAGGATAATGATGACATTGTGGGAGGCCATATCTTTTGTGTTCATTACCTTCTGTGACAGTGGGGGAGCAGGTTGAAAGAGATGGTCTGCTTTGTCAGCTTGCTTCAATTTCTTGATAGCAAGTATTCTACACATTTTAATTTCACATTTCAAAAATCTAAACTAGAGCTTCACTCAGCTCTTTCAGAAAAGAGAAGCACATGGATTCTTATCACATAATAGGAAAAAATTACATAATAGGAAATAATTAGGAAAAACAAACCTTACTTTAGCTGTGAACTTCAGAGGAATCTCAGCTCTGTTAGGCTTAGAGACTTCATTTGGCTAGGCATGGGGCATGGGACTGTGAGGAAGACATTCAGACTGGCAGGCTATTGGCATCAGAAACACCAGCCAACAAACTTTTACCCTTAGGACTGAAGTTCAGATATTGATCAAGGCTGAAGAAGCTTGGCAAAAATAGAGTACATGGGTGCTGGGAATATTAACAAGGGAGCAGAATGCAGTTATCACAGTGGTTGAATAAGAAAGATAATTAATTGTTTCCAGCGAGAAGCAAAAAACCCAGCGACCAGGACAAAGCTACAATTAGAAATGGTGACTTGATGTTAAGTATGAAAGTAGAACTTATTAAATACTTTATAGCTATAACCCAACGGTTCTTGATCATGGCTGCACATTGGAATCATCCAGGGAGCTTTGAAAACCACTGAATCCTAGGATGTCACTAGTCTGATTTAATTGGCCTGGGGAGAGGCCTGGACATCAGGATTTTTACAAGGATCCTTAGGTAATTCTAATAGGCAGCAAAATTCAGAACCATGACTCAAACCAGAATCTGCCCCAGAGATAGAAATGAGACTGGAAGGAGTAGGGAGGTCTGGGTGTCCTTATAATACTGAATTGGCTGAATAAACAGTAGCTTCATAATTTCTCTGCATTACTGGCCCCCAGCTGCATATTTTTGGCTTTCTAAGAATCTACAAATGATTTAGGCTCAAAAAGTTGCCTATTTCTTTCTTTTTTAATTTTTCAGTCACAGTTTACATTCAGTATTATTTTGTATCAGTTTCAGATGTACAGCATAGTGGTTAGAGAATCATATATGTTACAGAGTGGTCTCCCGATATTTCCAGTATCCAAATGTTCCAGTATAATACATAGTTATTATAATATTATTGACTAGATTTCCTATGCTGTACTTTACACCCCCAGGACTAATGGAAAGTTTCTAATTTCCTATACTCCTCAGCCCTCTCTTTATCCTGTGACCCCACAAATGATCATTTGACATGTTTTTTGAAACTTTGTCTAGAATATTTCTTTTCTCCATTTCCACCATGACCCACTCTGCCTACACCACAAGTAATTCAAAACCTTATTAACTATTGCATAAATTATATCAATAGGTCCACATGTGGATGCCCTGACCTCCAGTGTTTATCTTCCAAGCAATTCTATATCCATCTTCCTGATATACTCATCTTCATATTACTCAATTTCTCAGTTAATTTTAAGAGTTCCATCATCTATTGAAAAATCCTCACTTTGGCATCCAAAGCTGCTGTAGTAGACTCTTTTGATGCCCCTTCCCAAACTCTCAGTTCTCATGAGTTCACATGAAACTGCAGGTGGAGACAGTTTCCAACCTGTTGTCAAATTTGCATCTTGGGCTCCTGTGTTTCTTCTTCTTTATCTGAGGGATTTCCTGTGCAGCCTGGGAATTTGACTAGCTTCTTGCAATAGCAACTCAGAAGTACAGTGGTGTAGTAAACTTTATTCCTCAACTCTCAACCAATGAGGAATAAGACTTCAAAGATAAATACTCCATCTTTCTCCTCCTTAAGTGGAATAATTCTTCACTGTACTCCATATTGGTTACCAGGGGATTCTCCAAAGGGATTGGGCCCCTGTTGCCCACAGAGGTAACTTGCTCATCAATGAACCCTTTTGGGGGGCTTTTCTCCCTTCACTGTCTCACCTTTTCATTTACTCTTCTTGAGAGTAATCCCTAAAAAAGCTACTTGCATGCACTTAAGTTCTTGTTGCAGAATTAACTTGGAAGGGAATCCAAACTAAAATTGTCTTTCACTATATCTAATCCAAATTAATCTTCAACCCACAACAAACTAGAAAACTTAAAATTTGCAGAGAATTTTCTCATCCCCATCTATTATTCAATTCACATCATCCCCTTCCTTAGAAAATCTTGCTGCCCATTAAAAAAGGATTCCCTTCCTCAACACCCAGCTCACATTCAGCCTCCATGAAATCATGTCCAGTGTTCTCAAGACAAAAGAAGACCCCTGAATTGTCTGAACTCTCATAGCACTTTATATATCCCTGTTTTATGATTTATGCATATATATGCATAAATAATAAATGGAATTACAATATAAATGCATTGTTCAAACTGTGGATATAGGCTTGATTCAAAACAAAGCTTTCCCACTGTTTCAACAGGCAGGTTTGAAGAAAAATTGATTTTTAAAAAATGAAACAAAACAAATACAAACAATTATCTATTGTTCTGCAGTGCAAAGACATGGTTTCTCAAGATGGAAAAATAACAAAGGTTACCATTTTTATCAATAGACTTTATTGTGTTCAGGGAAAACTTTGTTTCTAAAATAAGTTATAGGTCAATGGTTAATATGTTAAGATGAATACCATTATTATAATTCTAAATGTTGGTAGATACTTCTATATTTAATAAATTTTAAATAAATTAGTGAAAAAATAAAACATGACTAATCCATGATTTTAAAGTATTCAGTAAAGGATAGGACATTCTTTCACTAAATATATGTGGAAACTCACTTTTCCTTTGGAAAAAAGAGCATGGTTTTCTTTCTTGAGATTGATTATCCCTTAGCCTTTGGGAAAGCATTAAAATGACATACACACTTTCAGGTACAGTTAAGATCAACATTTCTCTCTTTCTCATCTTATAAATATATTCAATCTTTTATGCAGTGCTTTCAAAGTTCTTTTACAAATAGGATTCAGTCCAATGATTATTTATTGAGAATCATATTTAAAAGGCCTGTGTTAAGCTATGAAGGGGTACAAATATGAATAAAACAATATCCTTGCCCCCAAAGAGTTTGTAGATACCCTGGAACAATTTATTTATAACCAATATTTGCATGAAACTAGTCCTTATTGAAAAATCCATGACATAGCTGCTGGAGGCAAAACTTGATTAACCCTCCTGTTTTATGTCCCTTAAGAGTCAATGATCAAACAATAAAAGTTTCTCTGATCAAAACAAAGAGTCGATGATCAAGAAGAGAAAAGTAGATCCTTGAGACTTTTATTTCCTAGTCAATTTTTTAAAAAGAATTTAACTTTAACCCAAAGAATAGAAATTACTCATGTTTTTATACTAAAGAGTACCTTTAAAGACTTAATGTCATTTAAAACCAAAAAAGATCTTAATTATATATGACCCTCAATAGATGGCTAGAGTATATGCACTGTAATAGTAAAAATCTGTCTGACACTAAAAAAACTGTCTTGGATTAAAACAGAAGAAAAGCACCTTTGTTGCTGATCATGCCGGGGAAATAGACACAAATAATAATAGTTGCAAAATTAACAGGAAACACTGGTTCACTCAAGACTATGTACCACTATTCCCCTACCCCCTGCCCCAATTTGAATATTTGTTGCTTTCTTACCAGTGATGCTCCCAAGTACATTCTTCTATTCCTTTCCATTATTGGGGATACTCAGTTACGAAACTGCCATTAAGTCAAGACATCACCCAATTCTTAGTTAATGCCTGCTTTCCCCCATCAGACCTCAGAGACACTAATCAGTTCATACCTGCCTCCACTTCACTGAGATGCTCCACTGAATCCTGCAACAGAAACCCAAACCTTTCAAAAGATGCCTCTATCCTTCCCTTTGTTGAGAGCAGCAATCCACAGTCCCTCTGGAGTACACCCCTCTCACTTTATTGAAGCAATAAATATGACTCTATCAGACTGGGCTTGTCTCTTGTAATCTTTGGGTCATTGGGCTTTAACAGCATACATGTACATATAGAATAACAAGTATTTAAGTAATAATACCAACAACATATCTAAACATACTCTTCATAGCTGACCTGGGAGGTAAAACACTTATTTAAATTATTCAAAAACTTTGTATGATTTATCTGTTAGAATTGACTTTAGGGATGAAGGTTTTCTCATTATTTCCTTTCTTCCTTCTTTCCTTCCTTTCTTCCCTATCTCTGTCCCTCCCTTTAAGTAATCTTTGATAGTAAATATATTGATATGAATCTGGATTTTGGAAATAACCAAAAATTATTTGAAAACATCCTTGCTGTGCACACCTTCCATCATTGTAGATATTTGTTTAAAACTCATTCTGAATTTCTGTTAGAAAAAACTACTGATGTACATTTTAAAATATAATCGCTCCCTCAACCCTTCAAATGTAATGGTTACTACCATTTTTTTTTTTTTTTACATAAGAAAGTGATAGAAAGGTGTAGAATTTCTCCTATGGTAAAATGTGATAATGTATCTTTGAGCACAGATACTGTACTGTTGCTCATCTATTTTTCTATCTACAAACATTTTCTCATTGACATTCCAAAACAGAAAATTCTAACCATTAAAGATTTCATTACTTATACTCTATATATCATGTTTTCTGAAAAATAATTTCCATTGACTACCATTAGTTTAAACCATTTGGGTTGTCTAGTCACCCATGAGAGAGAAAGAACAAAGGCACATAAAAAAGATCATACACAATACTCAGTGGGACTTATCCCAGGAATGTAAAGGTGGTTTAACACATGAAAATCAATTAATGTAATATATCATATAAATAGAATGAAGGAAAAAAGACACATGATCACCTTAACTGATGCAGAAACTGCATTTGACAAAACCTAGTAACCTTTCATGATAAAAACACTCAACAAACTAGGAATAGAGAGGGAACTGCCTCAATCACATAAAGAACAGCTATGAAAAACCCACAGCTAACATCATATATAATAGTGAAAGACTGAAAGATTTTACTGTGAGATTAGGAACAAGCCAAAGATGTCTGCTGTCACCATTTTCTTTCAATAGTGTACCAGAATTCTAAGCAGGAAAATTAGGCAAGAAAACAATAATGAAAATTATCAAAATTCAAAAGGAAAGATAAAATTATCTCCATGCACAATGATATGATCTTATGTACAAAAAACTCCAAAGAATCATAAAAAAGCTATTTGTGCTAATAAACAAGTTCAGCAAAGTTGCACAATTCAAGATCAACATACAATAATTAATTGTTTCTATAAACCAGCAAATACCAATCTGTATATGGATTAATTTTTATAAAGTATCATAAACCTATTTCATGTGTTAAAGCCAAAAAACATCTGAACATAAAATTAGGAAAACATTTGATTTGACCAAAGAGGTGCAAGATTTGTACACTGAAAACTATAAAGCATTTTTGAAAGAAAGTAAAGATGACCTAAATAAATGGAAAGACATCCTGTATTTATGGATTCAAAGATTTAATATCATTAAGATGGTAATTCTCTTCAAATTTTTCTAAAGATTCAATGAAAACTCTATCAAAATTCCAACACATTTTTTTAGAAATGAACAAACTAATTATAAAATTCATATGGAATTACACAAATAGCCAAAACAATCTGGAGGAAAAAGTACAAAGTTAGATGACTTCACACTTCTTAATTTCAAAACTTACTACAAAGCCATTATAACTAAAACAGTGTACTGACATAAGAATAGATATATATATCAATGGAATGCAATTGAGATTCCGGGAATGAACCCTTACATCTATGGTCAATTGGTTTTTGGCAAGGGTGCTAAGACTATTCAATGGGGCAAAGGACAGTCTTTTCAACAAATGGTGTTGGGTTAACTGGATACTGACACATAAAAAAATTGAATCTTTACCTCTATCTCATACCATATACAAAAATCAATTCAGAATGGATCAAGTACATAAATGTAAGTGCTAAAATCATAAAAAAATCTTAGAAGACATATGTGTAAATCTTTGTGACCATGAATTAGGCAGTGGTCTCTTAAATATGACAACAAAGGCAAAAGAAACAAAAAGAGAAGAAAGATAAGTTTGATTCCTTCAAAATTAAAAACTTTTGTGCATCAAAGGGCTTACCAAAAAAGTGAAAAGACAATCCACAGAATGGGAGAAAACATCTGCAAATCATATATCTGATAAAGGATTAATATCCAAAGTATACAAAGAACTTACTGCTCAACCACAAAAATACAAATAACCCAATTAAAAAATGGGCAGGCTCAAATAGACATTTTGCCACAGAAGATATACAAATGGTCAACAAACACATGAAAAGATGCTCAGCATCATTAATCGTTAGGAAAATGTAAATTAAAAATCACAGTGAGATACTACTTCACACCCACTGAGATGCTATAATTAAAAAACAGACAAACGCCCTGACAGGTATGGCTCGGTTAGTTGGACAAGGTCCCGCAAAGCAAAAGGTTGCCAGTTCAATTTCTGGTCAGGGCACCTGTCTGGGTTGCAGGTTCAGTCCCCGGCTGGGGTGTGTACGAGAAGCAACCAATTGATGTTTCTCTCCCTTTCTCCCACCCTTTCCCTCTCTCTAAAAATAAATAAAATCTTTAAAACAGCAAACATAAAGTAAGTGTTGGTGAGAATGTGTGTCAATTGTAAACCTTACATTGTTGGTGGGAATATAAAATAGTTTAGGTACTGTGGAAAACAGTTTGGCTGTTCGTCAAAATGTTAAATATAGAATTACCATATAACCCAGCAATTCCACTCCTAGATATTTACACCCAAGAAAAGTGAAAACGTAGGTCTGAACAAAAATTTGCATGTGACTGTTTATAGCAGCATCAGTAATAATAGCTAAAAGGCAGAAAAAGAAAAGTGTCTATTAATGGATAAATGGATAGGTAATATGTGGAATATTCACATAATGGAATAAATTTGACCATAAAAGTACCAATACACCCTACAACATGGATGAGTATTGAAAACACTATGTAAATTGAAATAAGCAAAACACAAAAGGCCACATATTGCATGATTCCATTTATTAGAAGTGTGCAGAATAAGGTAAATCCATAGAGACAGAAAACAAATTAATGGCTGCTAGGGTTCAGTGGAAGGGAGGAATGTGGAGTGATTGTTTGATGGGTTCATTTCTTTTTGAGATGATGAAAATGTTCTGAAATTAGATAGTGGTGATGGGTGCATAGCATTGTAAGTATACTAAAGGCATTGTCCATTAAATGGTTTAAATGGTAAATTTTGTGTTATATGAACTTTTCATCAGTAAATGAACCTTTTTGAGTAACATTTTTGATAGATTGTGGCTTGTTAGACACTGGTGAGAATCGCTCGTATTTTGGTGCTCAGAATGAGAACTCTAGGTAAAAAGCACTTATTTCAAACTACAGTAAATATATAACACACTTCTCTGGATGAGCCACATATTTAAAATCATAGAGAAACCTGAACATTTGTGCTAAGACCTACAGGCTGGGTGGTGGGTGGCAAGGGCAGGAGAAAGGAGAATGGCTAAGACAGAAAAGGCATATATTATTGTACAAGTTAGATAGGATAGCATATTTATTTTATGCTTTGAAGCATTCTATACTAGAGATGACTACATACTCCAAAATCCATTTTCTACATCTTATTTTGTAAAAGAACCCCTGATTTTTCACCAGGGAGTATGGCTGTGTAAAGATTATGTTTCCCACTCTTCCTTTCAGTCAGGTATGTTCTGTTCAATGATATGTAAATTGTAGCATGTTAGCTTCTTTGTAAACATGGTCAAAGGGATTACCACTCATTCCTTGTCTCATCCATCTTTCTGATGGCTGGCATGTGGATTTAATGGCTGGAGCTATAGCAGTCATCTTGACCATAAGCAGTAGGCTAGCAGTTGTAGAGAAAAAGGAAGACAGGAGGGTGTCCATGATGGATCCTTAATGAACATGGAGATGTCTTAACAGCCATGAAGTTTCTGTCCCCAGACCAATTGTAAATGAAACAGAATGAACTTCTATATTGCTCAAGGTACTATTATTTTGGATTGAATAATTGTCATAACAAATTTTTTATTTTTATTAAATTTATTGGGCTGACCTTGATTAGTAGAATTAATAGGCTTCAGGTGTACAATTCTATAATACATCATCTATATACTGTATTGCATGTTCACTAGGCAAAGTCAAATCTCCTTCCATCACCATGTATTCGACCTCCTTTAGCCTTTACTACCACCATCTACCCACCTTTCCCTCTGGTAACCACCATGCTGTTGTCTGTGCATGGGGTTTTGTCTTGTTTATTTACTTTCACTTTTATATTTCATGTATGAGTGAAATCATATGGTTCTTGATTTTTTTCTGACTTATTTTGCTTAGGATGGTATTCTCAAGATTCATCCATGTTGTCACAAATGGCAATATTTCATTTTTTCTCATGGCTGAGTAGTATCCTCTTGTGTATATATGTACCACAAATTCTTTGTTCAATCATCTATCAAAGGACACTTTCATTGTTTCCATGTTTTGCCCGCTGTGAATAATTGTTCAGTGAACATAGGGGTACATATATCTTTATGAATAAGTGTTTTAATTTGGGGGGTAGATATGCAGAAGATATATAAGCTCATCATTCACCTTACTTCTTTTCTATTTGTCATAAAACCAGACATGTTCCAGATGGAATTTGCTCTATCAACCTGGGCCTTGGAGTGAACATAAAATGAAACAGAGCCACAGCCTATCCATGATAAGATAAGCAAGAAACACACCTTCGCTGTTGTAGACCATCAAGTTTTGGGGGGTTAATTGTTATATAGCATAACTAGCCCAAATTGTTTTATATAGATCCCAATATGAACAAGATACTGGCTACAAAAATGAATGAGATATTATTTATATCCTCAGGAACCTCATTTTATAATAGGGAAATAAATACATCAAAATAATTATAAACAATATGTTGAAAGCTCATAGGACATGTGGAAAGTACTATGGTTATACTGAAGAAAGAGAGACAAACCCTATTTAAGAGGTTTGGGGAATGCTTCATGTAGGAAATAACACTGAATTTGAATTTGGAAATCTATGTAAGAGTTCAAAGATTTATTTTTTAAAAAGGACATTCTAGAAACAAATACCATATTCAAAAGTATATAGATATGAAAAGAATTTAATTTTATTTATTTTATTTTATTTAATTTTAAAAAGAATTTTTATGAGTTTATTTGAGCCAAACTGAGACAATTTCTGGGAAACAAAACCTCAATAGATTGAGAAATTGCTCCAGAAAATGGTAGTTTTGTACCTTATTTTATACATTACAATCAAAAGTGGAGGCATAATTGTGTTACAATATATGCAATCTATTGATGATAGATTAGGGAGGCTAGGACAGTGGGAGAAAGCAATGTAGGGAAGCCCCTGGGACTGAACAAAAAATAAAACGATGGTCACATACTTCTTTTACACAGGTGGTACAGGATAGTTAACAGTCAACAATTAACATGATAACAATAACAATGAGGGGATTTGAGGTTTCCCCATGGTGTGGTGCCTGTGCTTTCAGGGATCCGGAAAAAAGAAATTTGACATTCCGAAGGTATGTAATCATAGATGCCAAAAGACAATAGGCTCAATTAAGGTAAATATTAACTTTTGTCAGGGAAGATTCCAGCCTAAGACATTACTGCCTGCCATGATCTACTTTTAGTTACAAAGTTTTTAACTTCACACCATCCTATGTGATTACTTTGGGTCTCTGAGTTTGCAAGGCCATCACGCAGGCGTCCCCTGAGCTTGTCATGCTTAGCATTTTCATCCACAAATATTTAATTTAATACACTAGCTAACAGTTAAATTATTTTCTGATCCTAAAACAACATTGTGAATTATAATAATGATGTAATTATATAATTTGAAAAAAAATTAACTGGCAATTTTTGGAAGAATTTAATTTTAAAGGAATAGCAAGAAGCATCATGTATTTTGGGATGTCTAATATCTGTGTGGGCAAAAAATATGGGGCAAAAGTTGAGAGATGAATGCAGACGGGTTGTTAGAAAATGTCTTATACATACAGTTCTAGATACAAGAGAAATGGCAAGTAAAATAAATATATTTTATTTACAGTACTTGTAGTTCTGGCAGAATTGTTATAAAACATTTAATTTCTTATTTGTGTGTGTCCTTTTTCATATGTGGAATGACCACTTCAAATGCTGTCGAAAGGTTTCCTAAGGATCTGGTCTTTAATGGCATCTTTTACTTGCATTCATCAGACTCCAGCTGGAGGGAGGTCACAGAAGTGGCACTGGACAGTTTCCCTTTAATGGCCTATAAACCGAATTCCACCATCTTGAAAATTGTGGGCTCCAGATCATTTTGGGCTAAGTCCCTTGGCATGCTTTCTCACATTATACAAATTCTAAAGAAAACACACACACACCACAGAGTTTCATGTTTACTAAAACACACACTAACAGTTTCATGTTTACTAAACTGTTAACCAGAAGCTTATGGCTCAAGGTATCAGGCAGAACACATTTACCTCTCTTCACAGAATCCTATTGAAGTGATACAGTAAATGGTATAGATAAGATAAATTGATTACAGCTTTGAGAAGGAAATAATCCACGAGAACAGAGATTTGTATAGATTTTTGGAAGATGGAAGGGAAATATAGTTACATTGATAGATAAACCAGGGCAGAGGAAATCGTGACCCAGAAAACACACAGGAAAAAGCTACTGAGAAGCTTGGCATTTTCCACCTGGTAAAGAGGAGGCATGAAAAAGCGGGAGTAGGTTGCTGGATAGTTAGTTGTTCGGGTAATTAATTAAGGAACCATCCATAGAGTAGTTTGCTCAGTCAATTGGAGAATGAAAACAAAATTCCACACAGGCAGTCAGGTTCAGGACACCTGGAGAATAACCACTCCACATTACTCATCGCTTACCATGTTCCAGGCACTGCTCCTGTTGCTAGGCACATAGCAGAAATGTCTCAGTCTGCACTCTCACAGAATGTCTGTTCTTAGAGGAGAGGCGAACAAGAAACAAATCATCCAATAAATATATACGTATATGTACAATAATAAGCAGACAAGAAGGATAAAGAGTGGCAGACGTGTTGTTTTAGGCAGGGAAGTCAGGCAGGCAGGGAGGGTCTTTCTGAGGATATGACATTTGAGAAAAGCCAAATGGAAGTCAAAAGATGAATCATGTGATTATCTGCAGGAGGAGATGTAACAATCCGGATGAGGGAGATTTCAGGTTTGAGGAATATCAAGGAGGCCATGTAGCTGGAGCAGAGTAAGTGAGGGATAGAAGTCAGAGAAAGAGAGCCAGGAACAGATCCTGTAGGATTCTAAGAGCAAGGGCCTACACCACTACATTTTTCTAAGTGTGATGAGAAGCTGTACAAGCTCACATATTTAAGCATCACTCATTATTTGGAGAACTAGCTGTAGGCAGAGAACCAATGGAAGTAGGAAACCAGTGAGGGGATTATTGCAGGAGTTGAGGTCAGACAAGATGGTGGTTTCGGTGATGGTATAGTGGCGATAGTGATGCGAAAGTGTTGGATCTGAGATACATTTTAAAGGTAGAGTTGATAAAAATGGCTACAGGGTTGCTTGCAGGATATGAATCAAGGATAATTCACATTGGAATGAGAAGTCAGAAGGCTTCGAGAGACAGGTTTAGCAATGTAGTTAGAGTACCTGGATCCTGCCATACCTCAAGTCTGAAGAGGAGGCCTGTGTGAAGGTTCTGGTTTTGCTAAAACTTCTTTGAATAGATTGATAAAATATTAAAAACCGGTGAATAATGTCAGTCTTTAGAAATACCCAAAAGATAACATGTAATGCTACAACTCCTACTTTTGCAAAAAACTCTGGATATCTGGTGAAAAGTGGTTGTTTTATTGATAAACAGTGGTGTTTTTGTTTTTGGTTTTTCACTCTGTAACAGCAGCTGGTAACATTGTTGAATAAAGACTGAGTCAGGACAAATTATTATCCAATGCGAGGTGAACGTTCTTGCTGTCCTCCCCCATTCAAGCCTTACTTATCTAAAGAATTAAATGGCCTGGACATCATGGCAATATGGTTTTTAAAGATGAGCAAGCTCAGCAGAAGAGTGTTGAGGCCATTATTGTCTCACCTCAACCAATTCCCTTATCAACTGGATTGACCTCAGGGCTAGTCAAGGATAATCCATCCCTCTCAGATTCCCTGCCTTGTATCTTCTTGCCCCTACCCTTGATTCCAAACAGGTGAGTACACAGTTCCACGAAGGCAGTGGCTTTTTAAATATGAACTGTGCTTTGCAACACCATGGATATTGGTGGAAATATTCATCCCTGGGGGATGGAAACTAATGGATAAATATTGCTGCCACCTCCTTTGAGTGGGCAATTCTGGGAGGCCCTGAAGGAGTCACCTCTGTTGGTCACAGTAGTGACCTCAGCAATGCACCTAGATATTGGCCTTCCCTCCTTCCCAGTTTCATTTTTCCTGCATTCTCACCACTGCTCCCTAGGGTCATCTCCCTGGCAACGTGCACACAATCCTTATGTAGTGCCCTGCTTCTGAGAACTTAAGCTAAGACAGCTGCTTCTTAATAATCCAGCTACACCCATCATGGCGAAAACATCAGTTTGGAAATAAAAGTTTTGATTTTCTGCATTGCCAGCATTTGGCTCTGTTGTAAAGAAATTCACGTACATCCATTCACACATTTTTTTTTTTGTTCTTCATATGTTTGTTATTGTGAGCTCAGACAAAGTAATTAGGTTTATGGCACTACTAATGTTAAGCATATTTAACTCTGAACTTGAGTGACTTATTATCAACTGTAGGATCTCTTATTTCAAATGCATATGTGTGTGTGTGTGTGTATGCACAGAGAAAGAGAGAGAGAGTTTCAAGTGCACAAATTTGATGTAGTTGGGCAATATACAACATCACAAAGTCTGATACTTCCAATTAAAGAAATTGCAATCTAACTGTAATAACTCACAATTGTGTGGCATGGTTAATCATTCCATACGTTCTGCAACTTTGTGCAGAAGTAAATATTGATAAAATATTTACTCTCATTTTTGAGATTATCAAACTAGCAGAAGGGACTTAAGAGTCTTTCCACCAAGGCTGGCAAGATTGTTAAAACACACACAATCATGGGAAAGAAGAAAAGGTTGGGAAACCTAGTAAAGTGGAAGAAACCTTTCACTCACTGTTTTCTTAACAGTTGCTTTTGAATGTCTTTAATATTCCAGAAAATATACAAGGCACTATTGGTATAATGATTGTGGGAAATAAGTTGTAAGAAAAGTTGGAAGGGAAAAGAAAGCAAGTTCCTGGGAGGGAGACATTACGACAGTTCCAGGCTTTCATACAACAGGAGTCTATAACTAACATTACCATCGCCATTAGGGTACATAGTTATCTGAACCAAGAGAGCAGCGATTTTTCAAAGTGGTAAGTCAAATCAGTTTAAGTACCTTGGCAACCAATGGGGCAATCATTTTTTAACCTACCAATCAATTACATTTATTAATTAGACAATTTGATCAACATGTGGTATCGAGATGGATTAAAAATTGGTAGATGCAGTAAAACAAGTTGGTTTGTTGAACATTTTTCCTTGAATGGAGTGGTTGTTTGAGTGATTTGGAAAGTTGATTTTAGAAAACTTGCGAATTACTGTGGCTATGAGAGTCATTATTCTGGCTCAGCAACTATGTGACCCCTAAGGCCTTCTTTGTAGCTCATTCAAAAGGAAATAAATAATGAGTACTAGATTGTCTTTAGGGGTTTCATGAGTCAGCAACTAAAGCCTATTAATTCTTACACACACACACACACACACACACACACACACACGAGCTCTAGACATCTAGGTCTGGGAAAGGAAAAAGAGGAAGGCTATTTCTTGGATTTTATCAGCCACTATCCTTCTACAATACTGTTTACCCAATATGTACCTTAAAAAATCATGAAAACCCTCCCGTTAGCCCCTGTCATCTGTTTACTGAAGGAGCTGAATTCTAAGGCATTCCAGCTCTTTTCAGACTGGATTGAAAATTCGTATCAGGTTTCAGATCATTGAGCCTTCATAGGTCAAGAGCAGCTTGCTGTGTAAAGGTCAGTTTTACAATTTTACCCAGCTTTATTCCCACCTGTACTTCATACCTACATCCTTTAGTGAAAACTACATTGCTTCGAAGTTGAAGGCTGCATGCAGGGAGGCAGAGCAGCTTTACTCCCACCCTGAGTTGGAACAGATAATGGACTCTGAAGAGCAGGTGTCCAACTAACCAAGGTCATCGAACAATGACTCAGTGTAAATATCCAAATGCAGTTGTGGACAAACTTGGCACATGACAGGTGCAGTTGATGAGTGTCCTTTTGTCTAGCTGTCACAGTGGTCTAAGGACAGGGAACAAATCAAATGAAGAAGCCTGTGCCTGCCTTAGAAGGTTATATCTTCACTGTAGCAACCAGTAAGTTGGCATTACTGATATGGTTAGATGATTTTTGTATCTCAGGGGTTGTTGATTCAGGAAAAAAATGGAAAATGTAAAGATGAAGTCAGTTTTCTCTTGACATTTCCAAAGATGAAGGACAAGCAGGCAATCTCTTCTTAGGAACAGTGAATCCAAAGAACCTAGAAAGTCCTTCAGAGTTGCAAATAAAAGGATCACAATGTCAAACAAACACACAAACAAACAAACCACAAGTAAAAAGTAAATCAGAAGACTCTGCTCATGGGAAGGAACAGAATTATAACCAATATATTAAAAGTACATGACTCTCAGTACTGTATTGAAGTTTCAATTTGAGACAATATCTGAAAGTCAAAGTCAAAGGCATCTAATAAGTGTGAGGTGTGAATGATTAAAGTCACAAAAAATGAGTTTAAGTTACTAGGATTTTTTAAAATACAGTTAAAAGAGGAAAGAGATTTAGAAAAACCCTTGAATTATACAGATTTATGGTTCACGTATTAAAATAGTTTATAGCATTTTTTCTGGTTTCATAGCCAAAAAGGCTAATATAATGTTAAATGCTTGATGTTAAATCATTAGAAAGTAAATGAGTGTAAACTTAAGCTGTTTTATATTTTCAGTGTATTTAAGAGGTCAGCAAACATTTCCATAAAGGAATATATTGAGAGAAAAAAAAACAGCCTTTGAAAGGCTTAGGGTGTACAGATTAATATTGGTGTATAGCACGTGTCCCCATTTCACAAGTGTGAAGGTTGGTTAAATGAGTTATTCAACGTTGTATCTTTAGAGTGAAAGAGCCCAAATTCAAAGTCATGTCTTTTGACTGTTAACTTGGTCCTCTTGTTACTTTACCACAGTGCCCAAAGCACTCTGAGTATCCAAAAAAAAATGCTTCCACAAGCATTGGGCTCAAAGCTCTGAGTCCAATGGTGCCTGCTAACTGCTCCTCCCTCCAGATTCACTGCAGCAATAGTTGTGTGGGAATACTTTTTCTCTGTGTCCAGAGTACAAACTATAGCCTTCTCCTCTTTCTTCAAAGATATGGGTGGCCAACAAATACATTTTCTAGTATTTACACCATGCCAGGCATTGTTCTAGTTGCTGGGATACAGAGTGACATACTCGTTGCCTCAAGGGACTTTTATACTAGTGGGGGGGTGACAATCAACAAGCATCAAATAACTAAATAAATCAATCACATCAGATTCTGATAAATGTTAGGAAGAAAATAAAATGGAGTAACATAGTTAAAAGTAACTAGCACTGGCAACTTAAGGTAGGATTGAGGCTGGCTGAGTTTTCAGCCAGGCTGGTTGGTGGCTTCATCAGGCAGGAAGACTGTAGAAGCAACAATAACCATGCCCAAAATAGTAGCTCGAATGTTAGAAATGGCAAATGATGAAATGGACAATGAGATAACATTTCCAATATACATTATGGTCTAGACCAGGTAACCCATCCAGTGTTTTGAGTCTGGGCCAAGAAGTGTGGTCATGCAGAAGAAAATGAGACAGTTTCTGGGTGGAGGGTGAGGGTGGGTTTCCTTAGGAGAGACAGAATAATGGTAGTGCTGATGTATAGTACCACCTCCTAAACCTGAAATTATTCCACATCATTAAAAAAAGGAGGAGAGTATAATGGTTGATACATCCAACATTTTTGTACCATGCAAACATACTATATAAATTAATACATGTAAAAGGAGTAACTCACAGAGTCTATTGTCCATGCTTCATAAATAAGCTAACTGAGGTACAGTAGCTTTCCTGTGAAAGGCTAAATAATGCGCCCCCCCAATGATGTCCAAGTCCGAATCCTTGGAACCTGTGAATATGTTATCTTACATGGTAAAAGGGACTTTGCAGATGTGATTGAAAAAACTTGTGATGAAGAGATTATTCTAGATTATCTATTTAAATTCACCGAATATAATTATAAAAATCCTTAAAAGAGTCAGAAAGAAGATGGAAGCAGAGTCTAAGTGATGTGGCCAGGAGCCAAGGAATGCAGGCAGCTTATAGAAGCTGGAAAAGGCAAGGAAATAGATTCTCCCCTAGAGCTTCTGGAAGAAATGTCGCCTTGATTTTAGTCCAGTGAAACTGATTTCAGCGTTCTGGCCTCCAGAACTGTAACATAATAAATTTGTTGCTTAAGTCACTAAATTTGTGGTAATTTGTTACAACAGCAATAGGAAACTAATATATTTTCCAAGGCCAGGGAGCTACAAAGTGTCAGGGCCAAAATTAAAACTGAGGCAATCTGGTGTCAGTGCTAGAGATTTAACCACTGTGTTATAAGGCCTCTTACAGGCAGAATAAATTTCTGGGTCAAATGCAAAATATGTGTCTTCTAGGTTTTCTTCTATGCTCAGAATTCCAGGTTTTCAGAGAAACTAGAAAAAGAGAAAGAGGATCCTATACCACAGGTATACAGCAGTCCCTTTTACTACCCCATGTCTTCAGTTCTGGACCCAAGAGATCTCTGAATAAGCATCCCATTTTAAAGATGAAGAATTTGAGACTAAAGGGTTGTGATTTTGAAGTTACCCAACTAGTTGGTGAAACAACCAGTTAGTTACACAAGGGGCAGGTGGTAATATGGAGAAATCCACTGATTTCAGCACCTGTATGGAACTCAAAGAAGGAGGCAAATGAGAACAAAAGGATCCAGGTTTTCTGAAACCTGTGTTTCTCATTATTCACTTAGAAAGAGGGGGAGAAGAAATGTGAATTACACATCTGCCTAATATAATACCTCTAGAAGAATTCAAAGTTTTCAATGAACCTTTAGCCCCTTCTGATTATTATATCCCCAAATATTAGCCACTTTGACATCCTTATTGCTGCCCCCAGCTCTCTAACACAGCATCTAAGACAGAGTGGGTGCTCATAAATATTAATTGAATTAATAAAAAATGTTTATGACAGCATCCTTAGGCCAGTGCTTTCCCATACTTCAGGTGCATGAAAATCTCCTGGGGACCTCGTTAAAATGCAGATTCAAAGTCAGAAGTTCTGGTTGGGGCCTGAGGTCGGGCATTTCTATCAAGTTCCCATGGTCTGTATTTTCCAAGGTCCCTGAAGATAGGACTTCCCTATCCATATACAAAATACGTCATATAAAGTTTGATCATTCAATGAAAGTTTGCAAAGATGGCATAGAATTTTTCCCCCTTTTAGGCACTCCTACCTTACCAATAAAGGGAGCAAATTAGATGCCAGGAAACAATGGAAAGAGTTGGAACAGTGCCCCAAATACCTGTTCCTTGCGTTCTGCTCTGCCCTTCCAGAAGCAGGGAAGGGTGTAATGAGATCAAAAAGGGAAGTGTCAAGGAGTTCTCAAGCCTCCGTTTCTTTCCCATTTCCAGCCTTTAAGGAGCATCTGCCCGGTTTGAACTGCCTAAGTCACCACCGAACACTCGGGAGTGCAGCTCTGCGCCCCGCTCCACGCCCTTGCCCAGGCAGAAGCGGCCGACGCGCGTGCGTGCGCGCCCAGTATAAATAGATTCCAGGCGCCGGCCACTGGACAGAGCCGGGCTGCGGGCACCGCGGCCATGGCGGGCGAGGAACATCAGTGGCCGAGCAGCATCCTCTACAACATGCTCATGAGCGCTAAGCAAATGCACGAGGCTTCAGAAGCAGCGGAGGGGCGGCTGAGGAGTGCGTGCCTGGGCTGCTCTTGTGGCGCGGAGCCCCCGGTGGGCAGAGACGGGCTGCCGAGTAGGCGTCCGCTGGCGGTCCTGTACCGCTGCTGCTTGTGCGGTGAAGACCACCCACGGCAAGGCAGCATCCTCTACCACATGCTCACGAGCGCAAAACAAACGCAAGAATCTCCCGAGGCGCCCAAGGCACAGCTGGCGGGCCCGTGCTGGGGCTGCTCCTGCATCTCGGTGACCCCTGCGAGCAGAGAGGGGCTGATGCGTGGGCAGGTCATGGCGCTCATGTACCACTGCTGCTTTTGTGGTGAAGACCACCCACGGCAGGGCAGCATCCTCTACAGCATGCCCACAAGCTCAAAACAAACGCACGCGGCTCAGCCGGGAGTGCCACCTGGGGCCCCCTGGTGGAACCCCTCATGTGGCACACAGCGACGGGTGACCCTCAAGAGTCCACAGGTAGTCTGCGAGGCAGCCTCAGCAAGTCTGCTGAAGACGATGCGCTTCGTCAAGTACTTACCCTGCTTCCAGGTTCTGCCCCTGGACCAGCAGCTGGTGCTGGTGCGCAGCGGCTGGGCGCCGCTACTCATGCTGGAGCTGGCCCAGGATCGCGTGAACTTCGAGACCATGGAGTCCTCGGAGCCCAGTCGGCTGCAGAGTATCCTCACCACCAGGCGGCGGGAGAACGCGGGCGACGAGCCGCCGCCTCTCCCTACGCTGCAGAAAGACTTGGTGCCGCCGAGAGTGGCCGGGCGTTTGCCTTCAGCCACCGAAGTCCAGGCTATTAAGAGCTTCCTTACCAAGTGCTGGAGCCTGGGCATCAGTTCCAAGGAGTACGCCTACCTCAAGGGGATCGTGCTCTTTACCCCAGGTAAGGGCGCCAGGCTTGGGCTCTGGGTTTCTCTGGTCAATAGGCGATTGGGCAGTGCCTACTGAAGAGCTTTCAGGGGACAGGGGAGTGTCTGGGCAAAAGTGAAGAATGGCGACTAACTCAGCAGTTTGGGGAGCTCCACAAACCACTTCTCCTGGATGGGCTGCTGCTAGAAACTCAGCCTAGAGGAGGGGGGTTCTTTGTTGAGGTTTGTACTTAACCTCTCTACAACTTTCTGTTACTACACAAAAGTCTGTGTCTTCAAGGGACATGGGTATTCCTCCTCCTCTAGTCTTTTAAATCCAGTAGCATAGCTTTAAAAAAGTTCGTGTTTACTGTAAAGTGTGCAACTTCTTTTTCTGAAACCCAGTTCTGAAATTTACTAGAATCTTTCTGTTGGAGGAACTCTATTAAGGTTTGGAAGAAAGGAAACATTTAAGTACCCATAGAGAGACCATCCCCTGAGGGCCCTGTTAGGCAGGACACTGGACTTAGTGTTTCATGGATCTTTCTCTGAACGGTCATTTTTATGGTCCTAAGTTGCTGCACTATCTCATCGTACAAATGTCTGTGAGTATCAGGCTAGCGACGGGGCAGGAAAATGACACACTAGGGACGGTGAGCAGGAGTACTGTATTTTAGAGCTTGAAAAGACTTTAGAGATCTCCTAATCAAGACACTCTGCCGTCTGTTCCATTTGCAGATTAGGTAGCCTAGTCCCAAGGGACCTTACTGCAAAGTAAACAGCCAGTGAGTTGTGGAGCATGGGCCTCCTCTCTCCTGGGCCCAATATCTGTTGGGGTGCTGGACACTGTCCTCCACACAGTGCAACCAAATCATGGGAGAACATCTCCCTGAACAGCCTAGAACCTAGTCTCAAGTATGTCCTACTACTAAAGTCATCTCCAACCAGAATCCTTCCAAAAGGGCCACACAGTGGGCAGGAAGTTACCGGGCAGCTTGCACTGAGATAGTTTTCATAACATTTTTTCCTGACACCAGGAGTCTCAGGTTATGTCCTTACCTCCTACCTACCATTTTTGAAGGGACATAAAGCAGTATTTAGTGGGAAAATAATTCATTTACAACTCAAATACATTTCAGGACCTAGAAACCTCAGCTCATCCCAGCGATCATTGTAGGTAACCTTTTGATTATATCATTGTCTTCCAAACTTGCCTATGCATTAGGAACATTTGGGCCAGGGTGGAAGGGGGAGGCTTGTTTAAAGTCTCCTTAGGCCCCACCCCTAAAGATTCTGATTATGTAGCTCTGGTGCAGAATCTGCAAACCTGCATTCATAATAAGTGCCCCAGGTGGTTCTTAAGATCATTGGAAAATAGTTTACTCACTCTTTCAGCCTGTGTTATTAAACATCTACCATGTGACTTGTTCTGTTGTGATACAAAGATAAGACAGGGTCCAGTTTCTAGAAGTTTACATTTCACTAGCTTCCCTCTTTTCTTTCACCCCGTTTTGTTGTTTTGCACACTTTTTTACACACACACACACACAAAATCTCCCTTATTCTTGCTCTGCTTTTTGAGTCCTCCCGATAAGCTGAGTGTATTTAAAACACAAATGCACCTGTATTTGGGAGGAAAAATGAAGCCTGTTAAGTGTGTGTCCTTTCTTTGCTGTTTGTCCTTTTGTATCCCCTGATCTTTGAACATTTTGTTTTTTTTGCTGTGGAGTCCATCTATCCACCTTGCTTTCTTGCCTGAATTTACTTTTAAGGCAAGCCCTCTTTGGGAAAAAAGCCACTTTAGAGGGCGCTGAGGTGGAAAAGGGAGGTGTGGTATGAAAGCAGACAAAAGTAATATAGAGTTCACAATATAAAGTCTTAATGAGCCATGAATCTGACCTGGAGGAGCTTTTTGTTTCTGTGGAGTTTCATGCAGAAACTCTTCTTACCCTCATCAGTGAAATTCAAACTCAGTAAAATTGGGTCCCAAGCCTGTATAACGAGCTGTAGGTAGTAGAGGAGTATGGTCTGGTGTAATCAGAATTGGAACACAGATTAGAGATGCTGCTTTTTTTGGTTCAATTTATTTATGAAATTTGGTATTTGCCTATAATAGGAATGACTCATCTCATTTATTGCCATTATTATTTTTTAAAGGACACCGACTGCTTCGGCTACTCTGTAAGGATTAGCACAGTGCTTTTAAAATACTTCTTGGTTGGATTTTGTAGAAAAAGGGAAGGAAAATGATTGCAGTCATCATTGACATCACAAATCGAATGACAAATTAGTGATTAAATTAAATACAAGTTGAAGAGCTTTACAGTAATATCATGGAGGATCAAAGGACTTTAAAAAGCAGCCTCCTCTTACCACCTTCTTAAATTTACAGGCACTTCATCTTTCCTGCATTGTATTTCACTCAGTTTTACTTGGGTTTCACACTGGACTGCAAGAAGGTCAGGTGTTCTCTATTTGAAAAGTTACTTTTGAACCATGTTGCAATCCATGATGTTTTCATGTTGACTTTTTAACCTTTTAATGGCCGTAAAGCAATGCTTTTGAAGACCTCTTACTTTAAAGTAATTTTTTAAAAAAGAGCTTTTTGGAGCACTCATTAGAATCTCTCTTTTTTTTTTCACCTTCCCCAATACAGAAATCATGGTACAATAAGCTAAGTGGTCAGTGTTATCTCTTAAATTATTATGGGACTCACAACTAAAATCAGGCTGCAGGTAAATAATTAAAATAAGACTGTGAGTTACAGTTTGTGTCTGTGAAGTTCACCACCATTGGCTGGATAATTATTATAATGGTGGAGAACTCAAGGCAGAATGGTAAAATATTTGTCAACTGGCAGAACTTCCTGTCATCATACAATGACCTGTTTCCCACAGGTAAATGGTAAAGTGCTCACTTCTTGAAGTAATTTTACTTTCTACAGATAGTGAACTGGAGCAATGATTCATTAAACTATATTCTACTGTCACATTGAATTAAGTGTACAGTTGTTGGCTCAGGGCCAGCAGTTTTTAAGTATGAGGATACAAACATACTGGATAATAAGTAAGGATAATTATATAATGTTTCATTCTTGAAAGCATTGCTTCTGAAAACTTAGAACTGGTTTGGCATTTATCCCTGCTCTAGAAAGTCCTTTTTACCAGGAAGCTTTAGCTCTTGTTTAATTTGGGTAGGGACATAAATGGATATATTTAAAAAGATAGTAAAGGCCCTGGCTTGTGCGGCTCAGGTGATTGGGTATCGTCCTGCAAACCGAAAGGTCATGGGTTCAATTCCCAGTCAGGGCACATACCTGGGTTGCAGGTTCGTTCCCAGTTGGGGCGTGTACAAGAGGCAACTGATCGATGTTTCTCTCCCTCTCTTTCTTTATCCCTTCCCCTGTCTCTAGAATCAATAAAAGAGAAAAATATTTTAAATAAATGAAAAAGCTAGCAAAGGACTCTGTGAGTGAGCTGTTTATAACAAAGAGATTTTTCTCCTGTTTTCTCTTCCAGACTTGCCAGGCCTGCAGTGTGTGAAGTACGTTCAGGGACTTCAGTGGGGAACTCAGCAGATCCTCGGCGAACACACCAGGATGATGCACAGGGGGTTCCATGCCAGAGTTGCTGAACTGAATAGTGTCCTTTTCGAACTTAGATTCATCAGTGCCAATGCCGTTGCTGAACTGTTCTTCAGGCCCATCATCGGCACGGTCAGCATGGATGATATGATGCTGGAGATGCTCTGCACAAATTTATAAAGGCATCTGTGGGCCACACAAGTGCAGTTCACCATGAAGAAAAGATAGGGAGCTGTGTGTAGAAGAATGTAAAATAGCATAAAATAAACTTTCTTAGTATTTTTACATGCATAGTATTTTTGTATTCAGTTAGAGAATAACTTTAGTTACAGACAATTAGAAAATCCCGTTTCATACTGGTTCACTGTAAAGGAAAACATTTGCAATAGGTAACATATCTCTGTACATCTTTAAGGAATGAACAGGGTACTTCACTAATAAGTTATGTTCACAAGTTTAGTGGCTCTCCACTAAACCTGTTGAAATCAAATTTTAATATTGTTTTAATAAATGTTAAGGTGTTAACCATTAACTTGATTGCAAAAAGTTTAATCAGGGTTTAAGACTAAAAAATATTTTAAAACCTAGTAAACATAAGCAAAAATTAAGTTATCTTTGTAAATGTCATTATGGCATTTAATATTATGACATGCCAGTGCCGGTGAGGGTTAAATTGTCTCTGCCTTCATTTCCACTTCCAACAGCTGTATGGAAGGCCGTCTTTGTACCAAGTAGAGTCAAGTGGCAGTCTGTAATCATAGAGGTGCCTGAGAGTGAAGTAGGAGTTTTTCAGAGAATTAGTTTTGGATTTTTCTGCACACAGTAAATAAAAGTCAACAAGAAACTTACATTTTATAGTTCCAGAAGGCTCAACATCATTATAAATCCCCAATTATATCTCACCTTTTAGAAACATATATATAACTGTCACATTCAACAAGGATTGCATGAAATCATCAACTGACTTTATTGTTGGCTCCTGCTGCCCTTTTAAATGTCATCTGTAGAACAAGTTCTTCCTTGTCTCTGGATAAAATTTAGAGTGCTAAATGTTTGTTCACTTAGGCAATAAATTGCCCATTAGTGATTAATACATCTAGACCCATTGCAAGGAGTCTTCAACTTTCTTTTGTGTAGATCTCTTTGGTAGTCTGGTGAGTCATTGGACTTCTCAGTCAGGCTTTCAGAATAATGCAGCAAATAAAATAGTTACAATTGCAAATGTGATATGTCAAAACATATTAAAAGTGTTAACTTTTACCCCAGCTGGTGTGGCTCAGTGGATTGAGTGCTGGTCTGTGAACCAGGGGATCACCAGTTTGATTCCCCATTAGGGCACTTGCCTGGGTTCCAGGACAGGTTGTGCAAGAGGCAACCAATCGATGTTTCCCTTGCACATTAATGTTTTTCTCCCTCTCTTTCTCCTTCCCTTCCTCTTTCTCTGAAAATAAAAAATAAAACCTTTTTAAAAAGCATTAAATTTTAAAAATATTTTCAAATGTAGCATAATGTATGTGCTGTTTTATCAACACATTAAATAAGCTATCTGGTGGTAGATCTACCAACTACCTTAATGTCAAGGCAGTGATCAATATAATTGGAATTTCAGAATAACCTACAACATGTATAATGTGATAAGAAAATATCTGAGATTTTCATTGGTTACTGCGTTAGGGGACCCCGAGGTCACCACTTCATTAAAAAATATGCTAGAAGGTTTCATGGATATAGTTGTGTTCAGGGCTAAGACATACAAAGATGTGTAAGGATATATGGCTGGATCCTAAGGCAGGGTCTGGATGAATCCATTCTGCTCTCCCTGTCCCATAAGGAATCACACAGAGCACACTCTTCCCAACAATAAAAATTCATCAACGTGTGTGATATTTCTGCCTAGGGAAGCCTTTCAAGATTCAGAGTTTAGGGTTTTTATTGAGGGCTAGTCACATAGGCACCCTCCACCTAGCATGTACCAAAATTTCAAACACACGTAAAGAAAGCAGGTGTTCAGCATAAATCCCACTGTTTGCACAGTCTAGGCACAATGATTCAGTCTTAAGAGTTAGGGAAAGGTGGGAACACTCTCCAAATCGAAGTATCCAGATGTCAGCCAAGGGTCAACCTTGCAAACAGGTCATTCTAAGGATAGCAGTCTCAGTCTTGCTATGTTAACTTGTCTGTGCAATCCACTTCCTTGGCCCTTGGTCCAGGTGTCTTGACAGAATTATTATCAGTGGAATCCCACACAGCAGGGTGAGTTCAACCTGCAGTGTTGATCTCACTTATATGCCCTGTATGGGTCTTGGACTTAGCCAGCTCAAACACATCCCATTAATGGTAAAGGTCTGTCTTGGAAAACCCAGTGGCTTCCTCCATAAGTTTCTCTATTAACCTGGCCTGAGGTATTAACTGAGACTCAGCACATGTCTGACAATGCCACGAAGGTCAGGGCACACACCCCAGCAGTGCAATCCCTGAGGGGACATGAAGGCACACGCGTCCCCTGGAAACAAAGAGTTTAGTCTTAACTATATCTTTCTTCCATTCTCCAGGAATCTATACACCAAGCAGGACATGCATTGGTCAGGCAACACAGGATACCAGGACCCGCAATGTGGCTTTCCTCCTGCCCCAGGGTTCTCACTTTAGCCCTTGCTTTCAGAGGCACAGTTGGTCAGTGCCAAACAGTTCTGTCTGTGACACAAGTTCATCACCTGCCAAGTGTGCATGGCATGTGGAGGTGTTCTTCAAGACTGTGCAGGAGCTGGCCTACCCCTGCTGCTTCATGGTCACACTGTCATATGTCACCTGGCCTCAGCTATTCTGAACCTGAAGCGCTTGCAGTAACTTGCAAAAGTAGCATGTTTTTTAAAAGGAGTGTTGCTGCAGACAGTTGGAGCGCTGGGGAGTCTGCCCCATTGTCCAAGATGGCACAGGGGGAGATTCTTACACTGAGCATGCCAAAGGCTAGAAAGATGAATGAACAGGGCCCGAGCATGCCAAAAGCTGGCAGGATGATTGGATAGTGGAAGACAGCCTGCTCTTCCCTATCCCTATAAGAACTGTGCTTGAGCAAGAAGAAGAGATGGTCTTTGAGACAGGGGTCATCGTTCTCCCAAGTCACATGGCACCTGAATAAACCTCTTACCTTTTGCACCAGCACCTTTCTCTTGAGTCTGGATTTTGCTGCCAGGGGCAGCCAAACTCACCTTATTTTGTTTCAAAAGGGGAAAGTTTCCATGAGAAGTTATGAAAACAAATGTCATTAATGTCCTACCCCTTCTCCTGTGACTTCCCAGGTGCCAGGTTTTGTTGTTGTTTTTGCTGCTGTTACAAAGCCAAAGTGTCTTATTCACTAATCCTAACTTTACAATTTTTCCTAATCATTTCTTTTTTCTTTTCTTTTCTTTTTTGGCCAGACCTTTGGTCTGGAAGGGTTGTGTGCAAGATGGACAAAAGCATTTTCACAGAGTAACATTTTTATCCACCTTAATCAGAAAGCCATCATATTCAGAAGACTTGGTCAGGGCAAGATTCTGATTTTTCCATATTTTTTAAAAAGTGGATTTGCATAACCCCTTGTCCCCTGTGCCTCTTGTCCTGATCACATATCCAATGAGCAGCCTTGAAACAATCAATTCTGGAGACGGTTGCCTTGAGTGATCCAAATGCCTTACTAAGGTATGTGCAGCATGAGAAAGGTACGGGAAGTCGAGTCAGGCTGTCAATCTATTGCTGCAAATGGCAACTAATCTGGAAGGTAGAATACATGTCAACAGTAGTAAGACATCACTCCACCCCAGCGGGGTTCCAGAGCCTGATCAGTCAGAGGTGGGCAGAGGGGCCACATTCCCCCAGTTTTCAGCTTTCAGTAGGAATCATGAGTTAGGACAGCAATCAGGATCTGCATCAGAACTCTAGCGCCCATCCACAGCTCCATTTCACATGGTCCTCTTTGAGAACAAGCTCTTACCTTAGGGCATCTGCAAATGATTCGGCTAGACCAGCTAGCACCCACATGATTTCAGAGCTAGGACCGGTAGAAGGGTATCATAAATTTCCGGTTGTCCCAGAGTCTTGAGCCTCTGCCTGCTTTCAGGTCAGCGCAGCTCTGCAGCGGCTGACACTGAAAGAACCCATAGCGGGCAGTAGCAGGTTTTAGCGTGGAGTCAGATTCAGATAATTGTGGACTCAGTAGACTGAAAATGCCAGGAGTTACTCCTCAGCAGCAGCAAAGCTGAGACACTGCAGAGCCAGACACCTGTGTTGTAAGTCCAAGTCAGGCTAAGAGGATGACTAAACTGTTTTTTTCTTTTTCTCCCTCTGGTTTAACTAAAACCTTGCTCCAGCCCTGGGAACAGCCTTAGCCTTCTTTCCCCTTCCACTAAGAGGAGATAGCTACTTCAAGCTAATTTTTGCGTTGGGGTCCTTTCCCCCACTTCCCAGAGGAGGGAGACAGACAGACAGACAGACAAAGGCATCATTGGAACTGTAGCTATTTTTTCTTATTTTCTCTCAAATGGCCCAAAGCATCCTGGGATACAGAGAGCTGAACCTCCTGGTGGTGAGAAGGGTGGATATATCATTTTGACATTCCATAGTAACTCTTGCCTCTGATCACAGACAACAGCTCAGCGTCTATTTCATACTATGAGTGACTCCATAGGCACACACATACCAGGGTTTTGTCATTTCCTGCCCCTTGCCCTTTCTCCTCCCCAAATAATGCTGTAGCTATATTTCAGTGACTTGAGATCATCTAGCAAATTCCACCACTGTGTTGGAGCTCCCCAAGACCACCCCACATTCAAATATTCTCTAGAAGGTCTCACAGCACTTGCAAGCTGTTGTGATCACAGTTAAGGTGATTTATAATGATGTAGTGAAGATACAAGGGCTGACCTGAAGGAAAAATGACACAGGAAGAGTCTGGAGACATCCACATGCAGGCTTCCTTATGCTGTCTCCAATAATGAGGGGTCATTCAGAGTACATGGCCCCTCAACAAAAATGAATAGCCCTTAGTCACATAAGTACAGTTCACCTAGTATGTGGCAGAATTACAGACTCTCAGAAGGAAAGCAGGTGCTCAGCATAAGCTCCATTGTTTGCATAGTGAACTACCCTTATTACTTAGAGAAGGATCAGAATGTTCCTGAAATCATAGTCTCCAGGTTTACTATTGGCCAATCTTGCACGCAGGCCTTCATAAGGATAGAACTCTCATGCTTGCTATGGTAACTTTCCTGTACAGATATTGCTAGTATTACTTACTGTGTTGTGTTATGTGCATTCATCATTAAAGGAGAGGTTAAATTTCAGTTAGAAGTTAACGTAACTATTTTTCCCCATTCGAGTTCATTGAACCCTTGATTTCTATCCACTGGCTCCTCAAAGAGAAGGTGTCTGCTGATTTTTGATTCAGAACTACTGAAAGTTATAGCTCCTTTTTACTCTAGTTTGAAACTTTCCCAAGGTGACTGCCTACAGTGGGACAGGAAGGGCTTTAATATAATCTCCTGACCATGTAGTTCTAGTTTTACTTCCATATCTTGCTACCTACATCTGCAGATACTCACAGGGTTGGAAGGCATCAAGGAGGAAGAGGTAAAGGGAGCAGAAGACTTCTTAATTGGCTGATGCTGAGCCTGTAGTTTTCTCTGGCCATGGTAGATGTTTAGAGTCAACTCTTCTTCTTGTGGGTACTTGCATAGATTATTTCAAGAAATCACCATATTTTCCTTATCCCCAATCCCTTCACACCCCAGATATTTACCTCTTTCTCCAGCTCCTTCTCCTAAATCTTTTTGCTCTACTAGAAAACTCTTTTGGACAGATGTAAGATAAACTTATGGTAGCATGCACATTCTCTCTCTCTCTCCCTTCCTCTTGAAGGAACACACCCATTTTTTTTCCCTTTTTGCTTTGGCAAAGCCTGAGAATGTAAGCTGCCCAGCCCAGCCACATGTTCTGTACTCTGCCACTGCATGTTTTACTCAGCCTCTCTGTTGCTCTTCAGATTTCCAGGTGAGAGTCAGACACTGATCCATGATGTCCCCCAAACTACAGTGAAAACACATTAGCTCTCTAAGTCGTCTGCTTAAAGTGCTTTTGTTGACATGAGTTGAAAGGGGAAATATCTCCACCACTAACATCTGTGGGATGCCCTCAACACATAAAAGGCTCAGCTCTCTCAAACATTCCTTTCCCTTTTCCAACTTCCATACCTTTATACTCTTTATGTGCACAGGGGATTAAGAATCATGTAAACTTTATGGTTCCTGCATCATAACTTTAAACCTCACTCCGAATCTTGTTTTCTTTGTGCCTCAGCAGAAACTTGGGACAAAATTTTATTTTGAAATCCAGTTACTAATGTGCATTCATAAGCGTTCTTTTCCTAAACAGTAGGACCGACCCATGATCAACGTGTAAATTCAATGAGGGTCTTTTCCTGGCATTCGTAATAATTTATTTCAATCTCTGTCTTGATTGTATTAAATATGACCCTCAGCTTTTTTCTTTCATTTCCATGTTTTTAATTTCTTTTTCTAATAAAATAATATGGGCAAAGGGCAAGAGACTATTTAAATATTTCACAAACACTGCTATGGGCACACTAAGATGGTAAAACTTTAGAAATAGCAACTGTTGGTTGGCAGGCAGCACTGGCACGAGAAAGCTCCAAATGTTCTCTCATCAGGTGATGGATGAAAGTCCACATTCAGCACACAAAAGGCAGTTCTGGGGCTTTGGTGTATATTTCACCAAGGTGCTGATATCTGTGAAGATTAGTTTGGTTTATAACACTCTTTCCCAAGACCCCATCACTAGCACAGGCATAACTAGAATGTGAAAGCAGTCCTGTAAGTGAAAGCATTGCTGCTCCTATCACCATGCCACAATGTCTCCAATTTAGCTGCAGGAGCTAAGTAGAGGTTAAGTATATTTGTGACACTTTATAAAATAGATCTAATACACATCATTTCTAAATCCAGGTACCTAAGACTACTTTTGATTTTTGACTATATGTAAATCTGCTGGTTCCTATGCTACCATTGTATAATTACAATGGACACATTTTCCAAATTGCAAATTGGAATCTGAGGTTTGACAAAGCAAGTTTCAGGTTTGTACACGTTTATATGAAAAATCTTATGAAGATATAAAACATAAAATACACTTAATTATATGTTTAACAAGTCGCTTTAATTGAAAAGAAAAATAAATTTGTATGAAATATGGTACACTTAGAAAATACCAAACACATGGTTCTGTAAAACATACTTTTTTTCTTTATAGCCAAATCTTTTTGTTCCTCACAGGTTCAGCCTTTACCCTTATTAATTTAGTTGCAATCTTTGTTTAGCTAAGAACTTTAAAGCCATTTCATGCTTCAGTGCAGAATGGTGATTAATGTTGGGATTTTGACATTTAATAACATTGATGTAATTACAATGTTTTAAGTGGTTCTTTTCTTACCTCTGCAAAGTAATTGTAATAAAATTTGATGCTACTATTATCATTGCTTTTTAAATTGTAAACAAGGGAATTGTCAATGTGGAAAGTGTATCCCAATTCAAATTAGGCATAACATGTAGAATATTAGGATGCAAGGATCCCTGCTTCCTTTGCTTTGTTTCTTTCCCATACAAAATAAAAATGATTATTTTTAATTAGCCCCCAAATGAATCAACATATATCTGGTTAAATACTATGAATTATTTATTTGGGAGTCTTATAGGGAATAATATTTAAACAATGGATGAATGATGAAGACTTCTGATCAACTGGATAACTGATAGAATCTGTGGTTCCATAACTAACTTTAGAATGA